>JAOBYE010160665.1:0-18248 GCA_025403585.1 Parazoanthus swiftii
CCGGTGTCTAATTTCACTTTCAAGGTTGTTTTGTCTTTGTCTTTCCCAGGTAGATCAATGTTGACGGTTGCATATACCTCATCTTTGTTGACAGAGTGATTTCCATTGATGTTACCGATACAGATTGATTCGAACGCTAGGGTCTCGAATGCTTCGTCAACTGTGTGAACTGTGTTTTCTAGACTATGGATTTTTTGTTTTGGCTTCAGTTTGGCTCTACAAACTTGGGCAAAGTGATTCTTCTTTTTGCAGTAATTGCATACTTGTCCCTTGGCTGGGCACCTTTCAGATCTGCTATGGGAACGGCCACAGTTGTCGCAGTCTGCTTGTTTCTGGGCTGAACGGCGCTGGGCGTCCTGTGCTGGTTTCAGGGTTTGTCGTTGGGCTCCCTGTGAAAAGCCCACGTGTTTGCTTTGGAAATTTCTCTTCGACTGAGAGCGAGAAATAGCTTGAATTTTCTCTTCTTTTACACCAGGAGTCATAACATTAAGCTGTGCCTGTGATGTTTCATACGATCTGGCGATGGTGATCGCTTTTTCTAAGGTAAGTTCTGGCCCTTCGTCGAATAACTTTTCTCTAATTTTCCTTGAATTAGTTCCGAAGACAATTCGATCTCTAATCATCTCATCTTTGTTTGGAAATTCACAATCTTGTGCGAGAATTTGAAGCTCGGTTATGTAGTGCTCTACAGATTCATCGATTCCTTGGGTTTTTTGGTGAAACTTGTATCTAGCAAACACGGGATTTGATCGCGGGTTGACATGTTGTTCAAATTTATCATAATAGGTTTGCAATCTTACCTTGGCTTCTTCTGTTATGTCTTTCCATGTATTGAAAATATCTCGTCCTTTCTGGCCGCTCCAGATGAGAAGGTAGCTGCACTTCTCTGCTTCTGAACGGCTTTTTAGCGGACCTGTAAACATGAGCTCGGCGTGTTGCTTGAAACGTCTCCAGTTTTCTCGAAGGTTTTCGCCGTCCCAATCCATTTTCGGTACTTCCACTCCACTCAGAGCCATTTTGGTTTACTTCTGACACCATGTAATAGTCTCGAGCGGTTTTCTTACTTCTTTTATTCTGGTAACTGAAATCTCTGTGAACTTGTTTTCCCGCTTGCTGATGATCACACACGTACACGCCGACAACACACTCACTCACTCGCGCATGCTCACTCAATGTTTATACATCTCATTACAAAGCTCAGCAAATCACTGAGGAAAACTTGAAATATTTTACTAGTTTTAGACATTTTGATTTTTTTGGAATGTTGTTTAAAACCCAGCTAATACAGATTTCCAAGGCCTGCTACGGCCCTGAATTAAACGAAGCAGCCTTCTAGTCTGTTATATTGAAGACTCGCAAATCAGTCGTTTCATCTGTAGTTGTGGTTGCACGAAGCAGTTCTGTCGTCTATTATTGTGGTGATATGCAAAGCAGCTCTGCCGTCTGTTGTTATGTTGACTCACAAGCAGCCTTTTCGTCTATTCTTATTTAGTCGGCACCAAGCAGATCTATCGTCTCTAATTGAAATGACTTAACTGAAATAAAGTACTTTGTCGTCGGTCATTATGGTGACACACAAAGCAGTTCTGTCCTCTGTTAATGTGATGACTCGCAAAGCTACTCTGTCGTCTGTATGAGGTGGTACACGAATCAAATACAAAGTAGTTTTGTCGTTCGTTATTGTGATGGCCCACAAAGCACTGGGGCAGGTCCGTAGGCAGGGGGGGGTGCGCGGGGTGCGTACGCACCCCCCCACGGACCCAAAAAGGTCCGCATTTGGAAGTTTAAGAAGACGATGAAGAAGCCCGTATAGGTTCATCGTAACAGTTGGTGTTAACGTAAATCAAAACGACTAAAAAAAAAAAGGTCTTAAGTGTGCTTGTCCCATGAATTTGGCTTTTTAAGAGTCCGAGTTTACGAAATTTGCACCCCCTCCGACAAAAATCCTGGCTACGGGCCTGCTGTGGGTTCTGTCGTCTGTTATTGTGGTCGCACACAATGCAGCTCTGTCGTCTATGGTTGTGTTGACTGACTCACAAAGCAGCTCTTTCGTCTGTAATTGTGGTGACACACCAAGCAGCTCTGTCGTCTGTTTTTGTGGTGACTGATAAAACAGCTCTGTCGTCCATTATTGCGGCGATATACATAGCGGCAATGGCGTCTTTTATTGTGGTTTCATGCAAAGTAGTTGTATCGTCTGGTGTGGTTATGTAAAACGCATCTCTGTCGTCTGTTATTGTGATGCACATAAAGAAGCTTGGTCGTCTGCTTCTGCGATGACACACAAATCAGCTCTGTCGTCTGTTATTGTGGTAAAACACAAAGCAGCTCTGTCTTCTGTTTATATGATGACTCGCAAAGCTGCTCTGTCGTCAATATGAGGTGACACACAAACCAACTCTATTGTCTGTTAGTGCGAATACCCAAGAAGCAGTTCTGTCGTTGGTTATTGTGGTAACAGAAAAAAACACCGAGCTCTGTCGTCTGTTGTTATGGTGACACACAAAGCTACCCTGTCGTCTATATTTGTCGATACGTACAAAGCAGCCCTGCCGTCTGTTATCATGTTGACTCACAAACAACTTTGGCATCTGTTCTTTTTCACTGATCGACACAATGCAGCTTTATCGTCTTTCTTGATACGATTCACAAACCAGCTCTGTCGTATGTTTTTATGATGACACACATTTTTTTCGCCTGTTATTGCGACGAAACACAACGCAACTCTGTCGTTATTGTGGTGATATACGAAGTAGCAACGGCGTCAGTTGTTTTGGTTTGTGCAAAGCAGCTCTGTCGTCCATTATTGTGCTAACACTCAAATCAGCTTTGTTGTCCGTTACTGTGGATAGTCCTGGGCCGTAGGAAAAGGAGGGGCCACCCCCCATTTTTTCCCCTAGCAATTGTGTCCAATGTGTCAAGCTCGGCGAATTGCCTCAAGCCTGTAAAAAATCTGGAAACATTTTACCAGTTTTAGACACGCTGATTTTGTTTCAGAAGGCGTTTAAACCCCAGAAAATACATTTTTTTGTTAAACTAACACTGGAAGGCTCGCGATCATGCTCCCCTCCCCTCTCTAGTTTTTTAAGGCTTGCTACGGCCCTGGGTTACCAGACATTTCCAAAACAATTCGGTAACATGCACATTTGCTTTGCACCACACCAAAATTTCAAACAATTTTCCCAGCCAAATCTGTCGTGCAAGCTTTTAGAAGAACAAAGAATTTGAAAGATTTTCTTGCACCATCTAAATGCAAACAGACGGAAAGGCCATCACAAGTTATCCTGGGATGTTTTAAAAGCCAGAAGAGGTGCGATCTCTGCACTAACCTTTTTCAAAAATCGCATAGGTTTTAAACTATGGCGGGTTTATCATCCGAGAACATCTAACATTTAACTTTCCGTTCTCAAAATATTATAAATTAAGTGAGTTGCGAAAATATAGCTTACAACACTTTGGCTCTACCACAAACCAACTCAAGATCAGGTCTTGGGTACCCACATCAATGCATCGGACAAAGGGTCTTAAAATAATCAAATTAAATTCCAAACAAGTTAAATTTGAAAAAAAAACATTGTTTGCCAAAGTGACAGAAAACCTTGAAAAATTACTTTAAGTTCTGGAACTGATTCTTTAGTAGAAAAGAGATGCGGAAATTTGTTTTTTGTCTATCTATTTTATCTTTTTAACAAAATGTTAAAGATAATATATTTTGAGAGGGTTGTTCCGCTTTGTCCTTTTATTGATGCATACCGGCATCTGACTTGTACGTTTGTGCAAGTATGTGTCTTCTGTGGAAGTTGTGTGTGTTGTAATAACTAACATGTTTTTTAAGGAGAGATGGTTTCGATTTTGGGAGAGAGAAAAATAAGGCAGTTACAGAGGGTGTTGCAAGATCCAACCATGAAAGGGCTTGAGATGGAACTACTGCAATAATAAGAAATTGAGAACCGTAAGGCTTTGAAAAAAATTGTTACAAGACAAAAATGTGGCCTAATCAATAACAAAAATGTATTTTCCTTTTTTTATTCTTTAAGACAAATCCAATTGCTATAATACAGAAGTTGCTTATTTGTCACGCCATTGTCACTGTTGTTATCTTCATCATTGTGATCAATCAGTTTTGTCACATCATTATTATCAAGTGTCAGTTGTCGTCATCAGTCTTTTGTCTTTATCGTCATCGTCCTTAATTTATAATTGTTATCTCCATCAGTCCTCACTGTCGAAACCGTTGACGTCATTATCATCGGCAATGTCGTTATCACCATCAAGCGGAATCGTCACCACCTTCGTTCTTTCGTGTTGTAGTCATCCAATTGTTGTTTTAACTGCTATGACCATCAGTTATTGTCATCTTCTTCGTCATTGTCCTCTTCTCTTCACTTTCATCGTCAACGTTGTCGTTATCTTCATCTTTACCATCACCTTCGTCTTTGTCTTCACCATCGTCATTTCAACTTCACCTTCACGTTCATTTTCGACGTCATCTTCGTCTTCAACGCCATCGTCACTTCACCTTCACGTTCATTTTCGACTTCATCGTCATCGTTGTCGTCATCATCATCATCATCCAAGTAACTTCAACTCTTCTTGTGCCTTCATGGCCACCTCCTTCCATCCTTCTGCCACTTTCAACAGTTCCGTATGCCAGTAAGTCTCGATATTTTTTGCCAGTTCGGTCAGGTACGCTCCACAAATGTCCTTGGCAGATCGCTTACCAAAAGCAGTCAAAGCTTTGTTGTAGTTTTTCGTACTTCCCTGTAACAGAGACGAGGACGTTTAAACTATTTATATTATTGATGTTAACGTAAAATTCTGTAAAACTGTGTACATCATTTTTTGTCCTTTTCTGAAGTTCTACTGAAACAATCATATTTCAAATAACTTGATGGAAAAAGTAAAAGTGAGTTCGATTACAGCAACAAAGCAAATGCAGAGAGATGTACTGGAATTACTGAGTTTATATCACTCTCAGAAAAAATCTTATTAAAGCAAGACTTCCCTAAAAACTATCATCGGAAAACCGGGTAAAACGTGAAAAAAAAAAACGTTGCATCGGTTGAGAGCATAAAAATTGGACGTAGATCATCTTTCCACAGCTCCCCCCACCCTACCTTCGCTCCGCGATCCCCTTCCCTTCCACTTGCCCCCGGAACATGTGTTAAGCATGAACGCATGTTTTTAAATTGATTTATTTATGACTAGGTCTGCTATATGCATGAAAATCTCAATTAAATCGATAATTAGTTAGCTAAGTTAAGGAGGGGTAGATGCTACTTCGAAACACCTACCGTTTGGAAATACCGTGCGTGATAGCCCGACGGTCGTTTCCCATCAACACGAATTGTTATGTTCACGTGACATTCGTTGATATCAGCCTTTGTGTCTGCAGTGCACTGTGGGAAGAACTTTTGTCTGTCCGCTGTGTGTTTGCCAACACCGAACCCTTCCCAGATTTCCTCCTTATCGTCGTAATTAAAAAACCCGTGTTTTGCGCGATAATAGTTCATCTCAACCTGAGAAGTATATAATACACATTACAATTTTCTCCTAAATTTAAGCAAAGCTTCACGAATTTACATAATAACTTAAGATTTGTTTGCACGAGGCATTTTCATCGATCCCCGTGAATTTTCCAAAAGGCAGAAAGTATATCAAGAGTTGTTTGGCAAAGGCCTGAAGGTTGCGGGCAAATGACTGAAGCTGTTACAATCTTTACAATTTATACAAAAAGTTTTTATTTAAAAACAAAAACGAAAAGATGAGCCATTAGAATGATCATATTCAGAGTCAAAGAAACTGTCCCGTTTTATAAACAAAGGCTTCACACACTTTTGAAGATTATCAGCTCGAAAAAATGAATGCTTCCACATGCATGCGTGCATAAATTTTGCGTTAGTATTATACCACTTTTTTACTTTGAAGTGAATCAGGTCTTAATGGTAGAGAATCCAAAAACGTGTTTCTTAAAACTAACTTCTAAAACAGCAACTTTCCATCAATGTTTGACCTAGCTGATTTCATGAAATTAATAGCATTATAAAATAGAACTGGCTTACAAACTCCAGTCCCCCGTTCCACTCCTTTCCAGTAATGATATCCCTTTACTAACAGTTTCCTGGAACACTTTGCACACAAATAATGTATCAAGCTGTATACCTTAGAAAGCTATTTCGTCATAAACCAACCTGTTTTCTCAGTATCACTCCGTACGCCCAGTGGGAATATCTGTAATGATTCATTGCCTCTTTTGCCAGAACAGCGGTATACTTCTTGCGGTAGAAACTTGCGTAAATATAAGACGTGTTCTTTAAAGAATCAACCTGTTTGTTGTAAACCAACAAAGAAAGCACAGTAAAATTAAGTAATTTGCTACACATGAGGCGTTAAGCCAATCAAGCTACAAACACCTTTATTTCTATCTTCTAAAGCATGATAGTTCTACCTCTCTAAACTTCACATACCATAACCTGAAGTGCATAGATTTGGAAGGCCGCGTACTCTCTAAAGGGAATAAGTCCCACTTCAAGTCGTTTAGTATCGTAATACGACGGAAGAACTCTGGATCTTGAACTAAATTTGTCCTCCAAAACCTGAAAGTGAGGCAAGTGAGCATATATCAGGCGGTTTGCATGAAGCATGCAATCGATTGATTTTTCTTCATTTATTTGATGGACACAGTTGATCCAGTAACGGTGAAGTGTTTTATATTCTTTGTTCATTAACCGTTTTTCCAACTCGATCACTCTTCCATCAACGTATCCTTCCATCTTTGCCAACCGATTGTTCACGTCGTCGGTGAGTTTCTTGAAGCCTTTGTTTACACTTTTCAGCAGGTCTGACTGCGATGGTTTGGCTAATGCTATCAATCCAAATGCAGCAGAAAATATTCCGAGGGCCGATGCAAGTTTAGGTGCGGTCTCCGTGAACACATCTAGAAAAATCTTGGCTCCATATGCTAGTTCTTTTCCAGCGTATGTGGTAGCTTTGAGCTTTCCTGTAACATAATGATATAACAAATAGTAATCTGCTAACAGAATCATACGAGTTTTGATGCATTTGTTTATATTTGCACATGTCAAAACGAATCGTGTTTTCTTGTAAATACATTGAAACATGCGAAAATATTTTTCGTCTACCAGTTTTTGAAATTAAAAAGTCAAGAGATGTCACGTTGTGATTTAGCTAGCTTGATATAAATCTGCCTTTATTTCTAAAAACATCACTCTAGCCAGTCAGAATGCTTGTCTCGTCTCTTTTAAATAGAAAGTTCCCTTTAAGTAATGTGATTAATTAGCTAAGCTTTATGCACATTTTTCGTAAAAAAAATAGCATGAAAAAAAAAAACGAAAACAGACTCTTACAACTGAAAAGTAGAAATTGTTAGGTATGCCCGAACGCTTTTGTTTTGCAAAAAGCCTTTAACCCTATCTGACCTGGGCTTTCTTGAGCTCTTGCAGGTTAGGAGTGGGTAGGTGGGGAGGGGGGGATGGGGAGACGTTGGGGAGAGGAGGAGACATCGGACACGAGCTTTTAGGCAAGTGTTTAGAGGTCACAGGAATCATTCCCTGAAGTAACCCTTGATTTTGAAAGCTACAATGACAACATCACTCACCGAATCATGTTACAACTTTATCTAAAAGTTTGACGTTCATAGAAACAACAAATAAACCAAAATTGCAAGTACTGCTTTAATATTTGAAATACCTGCTATGAACGACAGCATGTTTTTCTGAGCCTTAGCCACGGGACTCTGGATGGGTTTGATGTCAGGAATACCTCCCCCTGGCTTGTATCCGGAGTAGTAGCACTGCGGGCTCTTAGATCGTGTAAACCAGAACAGTCTGTAGAGGTTCGTTGGGCTACATGTGCCGCCCGTAACGCAACAAAAAATGACCATGGCAAACAAAACCATACAGCAGGGTAAAGTGCGCATGATCAAGATTTTCTTGGTGTATCTCTGATGAAAATACAAAAGCACATTAAGATATTTGCTGAGTATAACTGCGCATGCTCGGGCTGATCCAGGGATTCTTTTGGTATTTAAGTAGAACCATACTCTGCTTGTGAGGGGGTAACAGTAAGGTTTGGCCGCTGAGCACTAACAAACAGATATAATGATACACATGTGATAGTATAAAGTGCTCTACAAATATCCCAAGTAAAACCTTCTAAACAAAAGCCCGAGAAAGGAAATTGGCCCACACGAAGAAAGAGAAAAAATCTCTGACCCCAGCGAGAATCGAACACACGACCTCCGGAACAGATCACCGTTGCTCTACCAACTTAGCTACAAGGCCAGTTGGGAGATGGGCGTGGGTACCTCTTTGTGATATTTGTATTTAATTAGTCTATGTAGGTAAACAAATTGTAGTTTATTTGTAGACCACTTTATCTTATCACACTCATATCATTATATGTTTGTTAATGCTCAGTGGCCAAGCCTTACTGGATGCCCCTCACTTTGGTGTTCATTTGCTTCGAAGAGCAATGGTGATCTGTTTTATACCAGAGGTCGCGGGTTCGATTCCCGCCGGGGTCAGAGATTTTTACTCTTTCTCCGTGTGGGCTAATTTCCTTTCTTGTGCTTTCGCTCAGAAGGCCTTACTTGGGATATTTGTAGAGCACTTGATATTATCACATTTATATTATCATACTCTGCTTGGGTGACTTTTCTTTCAAAAATATTTGTTTCTGCCAAGTTAGGCAAGACTTTTTTGGCTTTTCAAGTTAAGTCTCACGAAGTAAATTTTGCTAAAATAATCTTTTTTAGGTCAGGCTTGTTTCCTTTTTTCTTTCTGCAGTCTTTCACTCGAACTGGAATCGCGGTCGCGTCTCTGAGTTTTCTTTTTTTTTCTCTCTCTCGTGGCTCCCTAGTTGTCAAAGTTAAGGGAGCTGGTAGTTTGTTAAAGTCGAAGCGTGTTTTTCTCCTTTCGGGTTATGTGTTCAATATAAACTCCTAATAATACACCCACAACAAGCTTATTCGCACCGGATTAAAAACTCTTCGTTTAAGAAAACTGAAGCTCGAACAACTTGATATATATGGTTGATTCAAGTTTTTGGTTAGTAAAAGAAGCTCTTGCATGGTGAGCGATACTTGTTTGCTGCCAGTCCATCCATCCGAAAGTGAGCGCACGGGTTTTGAAGCAATATTAATACATTTTTCTGCTAGCCTCACCGCAGGGTATTGTACTGCTGAAAGGGGGCGGGCCATTAGATATCTCGGAAGGGAGTTGGGTAATAAAAAAATCCTGTAGTATAATTTTTAAATTAGAAACAGTAAAATAGAAAGAGACGATGGATAGAAAAGACATCCAAGAACCTTGTGCACTGCACTTCAAGGGACAGGAAAAAGTTGACTGAAGACACACCTAAATTTAACAAACAGGTTTTTTTGTAGATTTCTGCTGCAGGCACCACTGGTCGCATATGGACATTATCACATGAATTACTGACATCACGTCTTGTGTGTAAAGGACATTAAAACACTTAAAGAATACATGCGGTTCAATTTGTTTGTAAATACATACCGTGTTCTGGAGAATGTTTTGACTCACTATACTGAAACGCGGGTCGAACTATCGAGAATAAATTCTCAAAGAAAACGATGAGAAGGGAAAGCGAAATCATTTCGAAATAACGCGAGGTTCAGGTTATCGCAGGTAAATTTTCGCATTGAAAAGAGAAAAAAATTATATAAATTGCAACAATAAAGTTTACAGTTCAAAAATTCACACTTGGTTTTCATTTATAATAATTCAGTATGTTAACTACATCGAGTAATGACTATCTTTTTGCAGTATTTATTTAAAAATCGATAGAGGTGCATACAAAAGGGAAGCCAAACCCGCAAATTATACCGCATCCTAGGATCAAAATCCGTACGAGAAATGAATCAAAAACCGCTTTTACAAAACCCCAATCCCAGCGTGAAGCCATAGAAACGATTCCTGCTCTTGGCGTATCATTCAGTTTCACGGTAGAAATATAAAAAATCTGCCAATAACTTCGCTGACTTAGGAACAACACGCAAACATACCTTCAAAATGCGTTTTGTAATTACGAGGTTGGTTCTAAACTGCTAGTTTTATGGTATTAATCAAGAGCTCATTACCTTTGGTCAAGGACAGTCAGAGGAAGGAGAGAAAGAAGGAATGTGGGCTGGAGTGTGGATTATATGCAAACGGAAACCGCTGTGCAACCTCATTGGGGTCACATACTTTGAAGCCCCGCTGACCCAACTCTCTGAGCATGCTTTTCATGTATTCTGATTGCTTGTATTGCTTTTGTGTTCTTTAGGAAATGCAGTTCTTGGATGTCTTTTTGTACAAGTGCAGCAACACAACATATTATTTAGGGAGGGAAATCATTCAATAAATCGAGCCAAATATTGTATATTACCACGGGCGTGCCACCCAGTCCTTAAGATTCTGACCTTACTGTTCAGACTGGAAAAAGTACTTCGGAGTCTATACCCAATTTCAGACCAAGAAGAAAAAATCGATACCTTGCTTCAGGCAAGACGAAACAAGCATAACTCAAAACAGGCAAAAAGAACACCGTGGTTGCAACATAGCCTTTATTTAATCGTGTATGTTGCTTATTTTTATTTTGAAAACTGAGATGTGACGATCGATCCACGACAGCAATCTCCGAGTCGGAGCAAATTAAGAAAAAAAATTTGGTCCACATCTTTTTGCGAAAACCACACTTTTTCCACGTTTCTCAATCAAAATATTTATCCCTTTTCAGACCAAATTGACCCACAAACTACACCCTTATGGACTGCACATGCTACATGCCCATACACTTTAAAATTGAGATCGAGGAGTTCCCACTGAACGAAACTCACTTAAAGCACGGCATGTACTAACATTGGAAGATGGACATTGAACGGTGAGCGATGGACTGCAAACTTCGGACTGTGTACTAAGTTCGTAAAAGTACATTTACGTAGACTTTCGATCGCATCTATATACGCCGAGGGTTTTCACGGAAAACCCCTGTAAGATTGGCAGCCAACCGGACTGCTTTTCTCATTTGGTTGACGCAAAATGTTTTTCGCCGAAGAAAACACCCTCTGTTATAAGGCACCGGCACCGAACATACTGTAGATCATATATCTCCTTTTAGCCTCAAGTTTATTTTGAGTTTTTGTTTGGGTCTTTATCAGTTTCCAGCAACTTTCATAAAGTTGACTATGAGTTCAACGTTTTGGGAGAGATTACAAACTAGAAAATAAAGTATATAACTAGCCCAAATCAATTTTTGCTTGAATTGAAATTTAATCTGGTTGCACCTGATTATCTTTCTCTGAGTTTTTTTCATTTTCCTTTTCTCCTGATATTTTACAAACTTAGCCATTCACATTTTGTTTTCTAAAGTCTATAATCCCTCGTTCCGTTTGTTTAGGCTTTAGCACATTCCATAACCCTGTTTCGATATCTATATTTTGTAAATGTATATGTAGCTGTGCGGTTTCTGCTTTATATCGGATTTTCTCCTGCCGCGTTCGCCCTGCGGGTGACGCTAGCTTAGCCGGCCTCCTATATTTATCGCCCGGTATTTTGTATTTCGTCTGTCACCGAGGGTAATCATCACATAACGTTTCCACTTTAAATCTATTAAACTTTTCAAAAACCGCTTCCTTCTGGGGTACGCGCTGTGAGCTCTCGTGGCTATAGACCGCGTACAGTATGGCAGAATTGCCTTGATGGCGGCGACAAATAAGCCTTAAGGGTCGGTCGCATTGTAATAACTGATCGTTGTAATAACTAACTCTGGTTTGCCCTAAATTATAAAATAGTATTTGGAAGGTCACCCACAAGAGTTCTACTGATCATGTCTTGTGGAGAAGATGACAACAGCCTTCAGTTTTTCTGAGAAAGCGCGACCTCTCGCGGCGATGGAGCTACAGTACGCGGAGCGGAGGCCAAGAGGCCCGGATTAGGACAGATCATTAGAAAATCTGATGGGAGAGGGGGCCTGATATCGAACTAGCTTTTATGGCCCAAAAAATAATCGAGCACATATAGCTAGAGGCGGCGGAAAAGAACATCAAGCGAGTAAAGGTCTTGTGGGAGGTGTACTGTTTAACTTTAAAAAGACGGAAAGGTCCTCCAAGGTTCGACCAAACTGGTTGCCACATGATTTCATACCTGTCTACATATGGAAAATTGTATTTGCTCGCAACTTTTGAAACAAGAGTTGACAAGTAAAAAGTTCAGACATCCAGCCCAACATAGAATAAATTTAACGATCTGTTTCTTCAAAAGAGCGTATTTGGCAACCCCAAGCCACTGCAAATGATTTTCAAATTCACCAATAATTTTTAAGATAATTTTATCTTAATCGTTCATGCTAGTAAAATTTGTACCAATGAATCACCAATATAGAGTTACACATATTTTAAAAATCCTTTTGCTGATCAATTGCAGTTGAGAACCGATTGTTTACAATACAAAATAACGCGATACGTAATTTTTAACGTGGTTCAGGAACTTTCAGCTATTGGTAAGCTGATTAATGCGTATCTGCTATTTCAAGGGTGTTCCGCAGGTGTATGGCTCAATCAGATAGACTTTATATGAACCAATAGTTTAATAATAAAACTATACTTAAACTACTATAATATACTAGTAAAGTCTTAAGGCAATGAAATTACGACAGCTTTAGTACTTAGATGCATATGGGTGAATATTTAAAAATGAAACTCTAACAGTAAACATAAAACTAAGATAGTTTTAACTATTTACAACCTGAAACCGTTAAGGTGAGATCGAGATTCTTAACTGAGTTTTTTTATTTGGGCTTTTTATTTCATATAATAACGTACATTTTCTGGGTTGAGACTGCACGTTCTCAAAACGTTGTCTTAATTGTTTTGTTTTGTTTTGTTTTTTTCGTTTCGGCGGTGGTTGATTATGGGCCAATTCCAAACAATGTACTCAACTGCTTTGTTCTGTAGAACTTGAGCTGGTTAAATCTGGAAAACTGGATTAGTTGATTAACGCCTGCTGTGAGTAGCGCTTGTTCATCAACTCAGAATGATATAAAATTGTCCTGCTCTCTTATCAATTCTCAGTTCCTTTCTAAAAACGTATTTAAATAATCATTCTCAGCCCAAGGACGTTCTTAAGATGTTCTTAATTTTGGTAACTTTTTAACTGAAGGCTTTCATTTTTGTTAATTTTTAGTTTTTTTTTAAAAAAAACATATTCTCTCTGAGTTGTGAAACATAACTGTGTTTATAAAGCACTTTTAAAGATAATTTTTAATGGTGTTAGTACTGTGCAATAACAAGCATTTAGTTCACAACCCAAGGATATACTTACTTCCAAATGTTTTAATTGTTTACATTATCAAAATTGTATTAGTAAGGGAACTGTTTAAACACGGAACAAGTTGAGACATATCTCAAACACCGAACAAATGCAATGTCGTAAATGTTTTTATATAAAAGAATTGTTTGCAGTCTGTGTCTGAGTTTATACTGCATTACAAACAACTGCAAATGCTCATAGGTGTAAACAAGGTTGGCAATGGGTGTCTTTCATTTCAATATTAATCCTGTTTTTACGATGGTACTGCCTTTTGTGAATATAAATCGAGTTCATCCGCATATAAGACTGACAATGGCGGATCTGACAGCCTGATACGATGCATGTGTAAATAAATTAATTCTCTAGAAAATAATTTCTTTCTCTTTTCTCAAAGACGAAATCAATAGTTGCAGGGTACGAAAACAGAACGGAAAGTACACACTGAGGTCGTTAAACATCCTCCATGCAAGCTGTTTGTTTCAACACTTCTAGCTATCAACAATTTTAAAATTAAGAGACCGGATTGGAAAAGATCCTTGAATTCAACCTGATTTGGAGGCTTTTCGCGGTACAAATGACTGTTTAAAGACCCACTTACATGTAAAAAAATGCTACCCAACCATATATCTCTTTAGCCTCAAACCCAGTATAAATAATGACCTCTCCCTGAACAGTGTCCAAAGTGTCTGTGTGGTGATTGCGGTTTGCTAGTTCAGTGATGTCGTCCACTGTTTTTAACGCCCATCCATTGATCGGAGATTATTGGTTCAAGAAAAGACTTTTTTTTGTTTCTCTGGTACGGATCATCAAATTTAGCAAAGCTAATCGCTAATCGAGCAGACTATTTCAGACTTATTTACCTTTTTGTTTGTTTTTAACAGGGTCAGGTGAATATTTAAGTAAAATTTTTTACGGTAGGGGACAAAACAATCAATTTACTCCCGTTGCCGGACGAGGTTGACAGGGCAGTTGAAACTTTTTCTCTTTAATTGAATTTTTTTTTCGATTTGCTGCTAGAAACTCCAATTCTGTCAGTTATCAACTTCGATGCAATAATTCAAATTTGATCGCAGATATTTATTTCGCAACTTTGTTGATCTTTCTTTCAGTTTCAGTTTCGTAATTACTGGATTTGTTCAACTGTTACCATATTGCACCAATTGTTTGCACTCACATTCGCATTGATAAAAAAGGCAATTTCTTTTGGTTTATGCTAAGTCAACACATGCCTATATTATGGCCCATCCTTCCTTGGCTTAAGGTGACTCAAGGTAAGTTAAACACCGCTTTTGTTGGCAAGAAAGGTGAGTTCGATTGCCAGATACGCTGCTTTACCGATTATTTCACTTGTTTTGTTTCGTTTCTGCCATTTTCGATTAGTTTTTATCTAAAGAATGTACTTTAATAAAATAAATATGTTAATTGTTATGCTACGAAACAAAATAAAAAAAACACTGAAATATGTGAAGTTTACAACGTCGTGAAAAAAATATACAGAAACAAAATTGCCCTATTAGCAATTAGCAAACTGATCTTGCAATTTTTGTAAGAGAGTCGAATGTTTAACGTGTTTGATTCGTAACCTGAAGGTCTGGAGTTCGAACCCCAGCCTGACCACTGTGTTGTTTCCTTGAGCAAGGCACTTTATTCTACTTACTCCAGTCGACTCAGCTGTATAAATGAGTGAGGACTAGTGTCCTGTCCAGAGGGGGTCTTAGATTCTCATCTGTTGTGCACTACAGAAACCGGATTCAAGCGCGAGCCTCATAAACAACTTGGCTCGGGAAAGGACGTATTTTTTTATAGTCTTTCATGCCGTTTCATAGCTGTTTAACGGGCGATTTATTGCATGGCTCCCTCTCTCAATTCAGTGATACCCACTATCTGCTATTTATTTGTAAGACCAAGTTACATTTTTTCTCTTAGTTTCATGAACAAATTGACTCCTCATAACTAAAGCAATACTATAAAAGAACATATCAATAATTAGTAGCTGTCAGGTTAACTTCGATCAACCAATTTGAGGAACCTGCGGTGGATGTTTGTAAAAAGCGATTCTAAAAACATCTATGTACACCTCTCTATACTTTGAAAAGAATAACTATCATTAAACAATGCTTTTTGTTATTATTATTATTATTATTATTATTATTATATTTAATTTCGCTATTACTATTTATAGTTTTAACATTTCTTTTATTATTGTATGTAGAAAGCGTTTCCATTTCTTCATCATCGAATCAATGTAAAGACCTGATCATGCGCACTCTACCCTGCTGTTTGATCTTGGTTGTCATGGTGATCTTGTGTTGCGTCACAGGCAGCACATGTAGCCCCATGAACCTCTACAGACTGTTCTGGTTTAAACGATCCACAAGCTCTGAGTGTACCTATAGCGGTTACAAGCCAGGGGGAGGTATTCCTGACATCAAACCCATCCAGAGTCCCGTGGCTAAGGCTCAGAAAAACATGTTGGCATTCATAGCAGGTATCTCACGTTTTTTGAATACATGTCACTTTATAATGATATAAAGTGTGTTTTGTCATCCCCTGTCCTTCTCCTGCACCCCGGTTTAGACAAACTATACACTCGCGCTTTTGTATTTAACTTTAGAATGACTTACGAGCAGCTAACACTTTTTATCTTCGTTTCGGTTCGTTTCAGTAGGTTATAGTCGCTCTGACGAACGGCTCAAAACGTCAGCATTCTTGCACCTACCCACCCCAAAATCAGGGAGGGGTATACCCCTCACAGGAACTATGTTAGTGTGTGCGGCGCCAAAGGGTGTGGTTCTTGAGAAGTTTTGGTTTGAAATTTTTTTATAGATTTTGAAATTCTTGTCTGAAATTGAGTATCAGTTCGAGGCGAAAGGGTGTTGATATGCCATATGGCGAACAAACGACGTTTTGCGGCCCTGAAAACAGATATAAACCTTGATAACTTCGGTATTCTTACCAAACTCGCTGACGAGGGCATATGTATCAGCTTACTAGCCAACACAGATAACAAAAATTCCTCAGAAGAACTGAAGGAAGATGGGGAGATATTGGACCTAATACTATATATATTTTTTCAATTACTTACTAAAGTTTCCTGGAAATTAAACAGTAAGTAGAAACACTCAGTCAGGTTGCTTCATCACATCTTTCCCAAACCAATTGCAGCAGCCATTTCGGATCTTATGCACGAGGATACAACTGCAAAATCTGCCAAATAAATTATTTTTTTAAAAAACAAATATTCATACTTGATTAAAAATTATATCACTATTTTCGTTTTGAAAACTGTCAATAATAAAGGCAACGGCAGAAGGTACTGCTAACTTGTTTTACTAGCGATTTTTGGACCACAGATTGTATTAAGAAAGCTCTTTTAAAAGGTTTAAAATCCGGCGTGTGTGATTTCTTAAACTATAGTAATGTTAGTGTTTTGGTGCACTGCAAAAAGCAACGCTTTAAATTTTTATTTTTAAAATAGGAAAGCTTAAACCACACGCAACAGCCGGAAAAGAATTGGCAAATGGAGCGAAGGTCTTTCTAGAGATCTTCAAGGAAGTCGCACCTAAACTCGCCTCTTCCCTCGGAATATTCTCTGCTGCCATGGGATTGCTAGAATTAGCCAAGCCATCGCAGTCAGACCTACTAAAAAGTGTGAATAAAGGTTTCAAGAAACTCGCCGACGATGTGAACAATCGGCTGAAGAAGATGGAAGGATATGTTGATGGAAGAGTGATCGAGTTGGAGAAACGGTTGATGAACAACGAGTACAAAACACTTCACCGCTACTGGATCGACTGTGTCCAGCAAAGTAATGAAGAAAGATCAATCGATTGCATGCGTCATGCAAACCGCCACATTTCCTCACACTTACCTCACTTTCAGGTTTTGGCGGACAAGTTTAGTTCCAGATCCAGAGTTCTTCCGTCGTATTACGATATTAAACGACTTGAAGTAGGACTTATTCCCTTTAGAGACTACGCGGCCTTTCAAATCTATGCACTTCAGGTTATGGTATGTGAAGTTTAGAGAGCTTTTCTTATCATAAACGGGTATATAAAATTTGAACTCGAAACATTTTGTAGTTTGATTTGTTCGGGAAACGTCTTTGTGTGTAAAATCCATAGCATTTTATGGCAAATGAATATTTGGTACTAGACTATTTAGTACGTGCCTTGACTGGATGCTGTTACGAGTCTTGCAGTTTTTTTGACAAACCCGAGAGCGAGTTAAATGCAAAGGACAGGTAACAATATCTAGCTGTACCGCATACCAAAGCGTCCTATATACGTCTTAAAAGAAAATGTTTAAATGGTTTGCTACTTTACAAAATAGCCTCTATTCATCCCAGGCTTAAATATGTTTTTTACCTATAAAGTATGTGGGCAAAGATTTGGCTGTCTAAACACTCTGAGATGCATGAAAGATACATGGTTACAGAATGGTTTAGAAACGTTTATTATCAACTGCGACTGTCAAGGGGTTCTATTTATTACAAATTGCGACAAGTTTTATTGCAAACTGCGACAACTGTTATAACGAAGTGCAACAGGTATTATTTACAAAATGCGTAGTTGTTACCAATTACGACAGTACGGACGTGAACTGCACAATATCTTAGTTCTCAAAATTCTTCCCTAGGTTGATTCTTTAAAGAACACGTCGTATACCGATGCGGATTTCTACCGGAAGAAATTCACGGCTCTTCTGGCAAAAGATGCTATGAACCACTACAGATACTCCTACTGGGCCTTTGGAATGATAATGAAAAAACAGGTTGGCTTTATATATCGAAAACGTTTTCAGTATACTGTAAGGTCAAATAAAAAAAATTCACGGTTTCTCATCAGAAATTCTTGAAAAAGTAAATGAGTCATGCTGAGTTTTTTTTTCTTTTTTTAGGATCGGCCAGAGGGGGAGGGG
>JAOBYE010160776.1:0-18246 GCA_025403585.1 Parazoanthus swiftii
AATAATTATGACGCATGAATGTAATTAGCGCACGCGCGCACACTTGTAAAAAACTCTCTCAGTAATACACAATAAAAATAATCAGTCGTAATAATCTATCCTGCGTACATCGTTTTGGTATTACGACATATGGTTTGAATGCTATCTTCCTTGACTGTGACATAGTGTTTTCTGCTATCTGTTTGTACTCACCTGAACTAGCCGCTGAGCTGTGTGGTAATGTGTTCACACAATCAGATAAACTAGCAAGGAATGAGAGGAAGCAGTGGGAACAATATATGTTGCTTATAAAGGTTGATAATGTCAATTAGAAATTAGATGCGACATAACGCGAGCTGTGATTGGCTAAGCAATTATCTTCTAAAAATAGATATAAAATACGAAATGACGTTTTCTAGTTTGTTTGTTACCACCATGGAAGTGCCTCGGAGGGTTTTCGCTTTCAAACCCTGCTTCAAGCATAGACGTTTTCTGTTTTTGTACTCAAAATGTAAATGATAATATCGCCTGAGTTAGATAGAACAAGAACCGCCAAAGTAGGCAAAACTGCAAAGCCTCGACACTGAGACCGCAGTTGTCTTCCAATACGACGATGGCGATCTTAACTTCAGGAACTGAAAATTTGCCAGAAAACTATGCCAACAAGGAAATAATTAAGGAAAAGGTTTATTGCAGATTGCGCATTAAATATTCTCCTATTGAAGCTGCAGTATCATGAAGAATTGAAGAACAAAGTAAGATAAAGTTGTAGAAAATTAGTTAGTTCCTGCAGTTTTGGACAAATATGTATTTTTTCAAATCTTATACCGAGTATCTTACAGCATATTGTTAGTTAATTAGGGATCTCCCCACGAAAACTCGACAATATTTTGTAAGCTTTAAGTTGTTTTTGACTGGTTTCGCCAATTGTTTTGCTGCCCTATCAGAGACATCTTTCAAGGAGCTGCGACGTGACTTGAAATATATGTTTTTTAATTTTCCCTGAGAATAGTAAAACTGGTTCAAAATCTGTATACTTTTAGTTGGGACCACGAGACATGCCTATACAGCTAGATATAACCAGTAACCCCGGGAGTAGCTCTGCGCCACAGTTTAGTTTAAGTGTGGCTGCTAGTAAGACAACGCGTTGAAGGGTGAGTCAAAGCAGTAAACCCGAACTCCCCACCCCAACCCAAGGACCAGGTGGGGATTTGGTGAATCCCACTGTCGAGTCCTACCCTCGGGGAGGCTTATCACCGTAAAGAAACACTCAAGTACCATTCCCCAACCCCAACAGGGGGTGCTCAATCAATCTGGGGGTCTAGAATTATCTAGCTTGACTTAAAAATAAAAGAAGGATAATAACAGTTCTACAGTATGTACGAATTGCTCTGGTCAGCAATTTAAAGTAGCAGTTGAATATTTTAACACTTTGCAAACAAAGCATATCTAGTCATCCAGAATCATACTACACAGCGCTGCAACCGAAGGAGCTTAAACTGGCATTTGAACAAGACCTCGGCCACCTACACAGAACTATATTCTCATTAGTTATGTGCTGCTTCTTAGCCAAGGATTGAACGAGGAAGATTGCTGCGTAAGCGGGTTGCGCGAGTAGCACCAAGGTCAAGTGTTAGGTTTAAGTAGAAAAGAGGTAAGTTGACATGTTGTTTGGCGCTCGCTTTGCAAGATCCACAAAATATTTCTACATATTTTTTGTAGACTTACCTTTGTCATGTTCAATCATGGTTAACATTGAGGTTTAATCCGAGCAACTTTTGTGAAAATGGTATTTTCAATAACCTAATCGTGGCGCTCTTTTCGCTTCAGCAAGAATTGGGTTTGAAAAAATTTAATTGTATTGCGAACTTAAATACATACCGGCAAAGAAATAGTTAAAAGGCAACAAAAAGCATTTAAACTGATGGCGAAGTGAGCCCAAATTTGAGTAGTAAACAAGCTCATTTTAGCGCTTTCGACGTCAATCGCTTAAACTCAATATATTTTTAACAGTTTCGAGTTTTGAAACAAATTAAAAGAAGTCAATTTCAACAGTCCCCACTAGATATCTGATTTACTGATAAAAGGTTTTAAATTTGACGCGAAAGCGAGTTGGACGGTTCTTAGGCAGACTGCCTCTTGAAGAACCGATACCACTAGCGAAATTCTGTATGTGGACAGGAACCTCTTCCATCCTGAGCCAAGATAATGCTGTACCGAGAAATGTTAAAAAAGATTTTTTCTCAAGGCCTATCTGTTTTTTTCTTAGGTGATCAGTTTTGTTTTTATAGTTTTTTGACTCACCTGAAATGATGATTTTCTTCCAGTCGTCGCAAACGAAGAAGACCTTGACCTCGAAAATGCTGGCCGCTCATAGCATTAACAAAAAAATGATATTGTTTGTCATGTTGGTTGTATTTTTAGCGCGATTCCTTGCTTGATTTGCTCGTGAGACGAAATTTAGAGGACGGGAACAAAGTTGGCGAGCAAAATATACTTAACTTAAATACGGGAAGCAGAAAGAAATCCAATTTCGAGCGGTGATTTTCAAACTTAAATTATACAAATTTCCGATGCTGATTGGCTTAAAGCAGCGCAGTTTTGAGGAAATTTGGTGCAGAAAATGAAAATTTAGTGCAAATTTCCTGTGGTGCAAAATGTTATGATTGGCACTCAAATTTAAATTAAGAAAATGGTTTTTACAGGATTGAGCAATTTCGAGCAAAATGAAGCGAAAATGCTAAAATCTTAACGATCGATGAGACACCCGCTTGTCTTGCGTACGTTTTTCAAGTGGCGGGAAAGCGTTGTGCGCGCATGCCTATTGTTTCTATTCTTTGCTGTTTTGACAGAGAGAGGAGAAGAGATTTTGTTTACGTGTGGAGGTGAATCAAACATTTTGCACTGGTTGAACAAAAAAAATTCGAGTTCTCAGCAGAACTCGTCTGCTAAATCTTAACTTTGGGTTGGTTTTTTAAAGTTTTTGTTTCATATGCTGCAAGTTTGTTATTTAGAGGTTTGTTGAACAAATTAACATGTCACATGTCTTGCAGACGTCAAGTCCTGTCTTCAATTTTTAGAAGAATTTGGAAAAAATTGGAACTCGTGGGTTTTAAAGAACTCAAACTGGACTCTCCGAAAGGCTCGTGTAATTTCGAACTCTTTGAAAACCCATTCGTTGAAATTGATTCCAAACTGCACTCGAAACCATAAGATTTAATATACAGTTATTCATAGTGTCTCTGAAGGTATTTTATTTTAATGAATACCAAACACTGGATATTGAATTTCTGGTATTTTGATTGGCTCTTTACTCAAGGTCTAAATCCTGTAACCTGTAGTTTGTCCAAATATGGAAACTGACAATTTTATCACGGAAAATTTTCCCTCAATATAGCCGAAATCTCAAGTCGGCAAAATTTAAAGTTCGAGATATTTTTGTCCAGTGTTTGGTTTTAATTAAACAATTATTCCACTCACGCTTGTTTAATATGTTTTTAACCAGTTCAATCCAGGAAACCTCTATTCCTCTTTCAAACTGAAGAAACTTGTCTCAAAACCAACACGAGGTAATAATATCTTAGACCAAGTATACTGTACCCTGTCTCATCACTACGACAAAGCCCTTATTCTACCCGCTCTTGGCTTCTTTGGTCACTCAGGCATCCTAATCAAACCCAGCAATTGTCAAGTCCCCCATTTGTCATGCTCTAGCAACCAAGGGCGAGTATACATCCAGTAACTCGTAACAAACGCGAACTGCTCCCGTCGCTTCAGCCGGTCCATTGGACGCCACTGTACCGCACAAACACCTGTGAAGACCAATTTAAGGATTTCCAGCGCGTAATTATCGGTGCCATGGACTGCTGTCTCCCAATGCCCCTTATCCTACAGATAAACCCAAGATCACCCCCCGAGATCAAAGATGCCATCAAAAACGCCAACGTGCCTGGACAAAGGGCAACACCATCTCCTATAACATTGATTGCAACAGGGTAACACAGTTGTCCAAATCAGCTCCGCCATTTTACTGTTTTAAAGTTAGCCATATGCGGAACACTAATCCTGAGAAGTGGTGAAACAACAACAAACTTGTCAGGCTTTTCTAAACCAACAACCTTATCAAACATAACTGTGAATGGAGCTGTCTTGAGAGGCATTGACCTTGGCAACGCAATCAACGACTCAATAGTAATGTCGCTAGTGATGTTTCTCCCTTAGAATTCTCATCTATCCCAGTCACACAGATCCCTGACGAAAACTCGATTAGCCCCGAAGAGGTTGAGCGCTCTCTATCGGCTTTCTAAAAGCGCAAGTCGATTGGTCTAGACAAAATTCCTAAGTGGTTTGTGAAGAACTTCGCCCCTGTCCCCTGCAGAACCATTTGCTCTATCTTCAACTTTTCTATTAGACAAGGACAAGTCCCATTACTGTGGAAGTGTTCTGATGTTCTGCCGGTGAGAAAAATCCCCCATCCGAGTCTATACAAACTACCAACGATAAAAACTACAACTCTTCAGCAGGAAACTGATAGTTTCTGTCAGTGGGCAACAAACAACAGTATGAAGCTGAATATAAAGCAAAACAAAAAGTTCACAGTTTCCTTTCTAAAACACAGACCTCAAACAGACCTCCTCACCGTCAACAGCGAACCACTTCAAGCAGTCCACATTACATCAAGTGGTCTGCTCACATTTACTACGTCTGTGCTAAAGCAAGCAAACGTCTACGCATTATAGGAATTCTGAGGAGGAGTGGCGTACCATCTCGTGACCTGTGCTCACTCTTTTACTACTTTATCAGACCAATCCTGTAATATCCGTACCCAGTGTGTCGCTCATTATGCATTAACTTCTAAGCTCAGCGATCAAGTTGAAGGGATCCAGCGCCGAGCTGTAAAACTAGTTTGCCGCTCCTGTCGTACGGCGAAGGACCGTCTGCTCTCAAATTCGTTACTCTTCGGGACAGAAGAGAAAAACATAAAAGCGCTATAAACCTAGCTGACAAGCTAAATAACCTAAAGCCTGTGCCAGTGCGCCAGATTTCTCCCCTTATTCAAATGTCATACGAAGAGTTTTTAAACCAGTTTTTACCATACTGTGTTAAGAAATGGGACGCATTTTAATGGTTCTTATTGTCTAATGGTTTTTTTAGACCTTAGTCTAAAAATAAATTTTTAGTGCGAAGGTTTTAAAGGCATGTCACAAACTTGAATTTTTCAAATTTTGCAAATCGAGGCATGAATAAAACTTATTATTATTTGAGCTTATGATAGCCGACTTGGTGCGGAGCACCAAGTCGGCTATCATATCCAACGCGCGTTTGTAGAATATTTTTTGAATATATTCCCTTGCTCCCACGCGATCAGCTTATCCACCAAGAGGACGATTGATGGATCACGGAACAGATCCTACAGTTGTGATACCGGTTCTATGATAACTGGCCCTGAAGGAGCAGTGACTTTCTATTCGTCTTCATTGTACAATATAAATTCTGTAAAGCATTTTTTATTTATACGTTTTGTACTCTTGCTCCTTGGGTTGAATGGGTGGGACTGAGGTGGCTCAATGGCAAGATAGGGTTAGCAAGTGGATTGAGTGAATGACAACGAGTTTGTTCCAAGTTTTTACCAATGCTTGTTTTTGGTTGCACTCATCGTAATTGACTAATAGCCGACCTTTCAGTAGTCCGCAAGAACATAAGCGAAACGTTCAGCAGTTTTAATGTTTTTTTAGCTATGAACGATAACGAAATAGGAAAATACAACTGTTTTTCTTTTTCTGTTCGTTGGCCAACCTCGATCCCAGGGCTTTTTCCTATTCTGATCCCAAGAAAAAACCCTGGGATCGAGGTTTTTCGTTTGAAGTAAGCTAAATAGGATTTTTGATCAACAAGGGTTGGTCTGGCATGTTTTTGCCGTGAGGTTTGGTGTAAAGTTGAAGTTTTGAGCGTTAGCCCTTGGTCGGATCAGATAATAATATGTTAGCAGAGGAACGTAATTTTTTTGAAGTAAGGAGCCCTCCTAAGAGTCTGTAAGCACAACAGTTACTAACAACCACCTCGCTTACATTAAATCTCCTTTTGTCAAAACAATCTGTCTATGAAACAATTTTTCAACCCAAGTAGTCCTCGCCCCTATTGTATCCAGCTCTTCCCTGAAATTTGTGTTATGAAGCCGCCGGCACACTTAAACCGCTTTAAATTTAAATTTAATTCATAACCCGTTATGAATTATCACTGCTATCACCTTATTAATTACATTAATTCATTTAAACACACCTACAGCAGCACTCTAGTGGTGGAGAAAGGAGTATCCATTCAAAGTTAAAAAGTTCGAAAGTTTCGCAAGAATTTATTCCGTTCGTTTCCCTGTTCTATTTCTAAATTTCGAAGGCTAATAATTCCGTAGACAATCGGTAGGTTTTCTTGCAACCTTAAGGTACTTTCATCACTCAAGGGAGCCCCGGTCAATGTCTATTTCCCTGGTAATATTACACCCCAGTGTTTGATTTCCGCCACTCGTTCTGTTTGGTGACGATGATGATGCTGATCTTGATGATCTCCCTGATTTCAATTGTTAATTCCTGTAACAAACAACGTTATCAAAAATGTAGAAGTATATTTTTTGTTATTTAATTATCTCGAAAGTGTTAATAGAAAACAAAAAAGTTGGCTCAGCTGTGATGTCTATTATGGACTTTTCAAAAATGTGCGTAAAAGTAAACGTCCGTAAATACGTTAAAGGTGAATTAATATGGAATAAGTTATACATGTGGGTACTGATATTATGCGAAGAGAAAAGAGGAAGCGTGAATCAGTAATGTGTAACAATGGTGCGACTGTGACTACTTTCTCACTACTTTGAAACAATGTTTAGGCACATTTTAGGTCATGGTAATGGGGCAGGAGACTGTTCAGTGTGGACCGGCATGATGATATCTGGTATAGACCCTCTTGGTACTACTCCCAAGTCGGGAAAAGGAAGCTGATGATCAAAACAAAGCTCATTGATATACTAAAACATATATATTTTTCTTGACTGTTTACCGCACCCTTCCCTCAAGGACAAACGAAATCACCAGATTCTTGTCAGTTGAACTTTTTCTCTTTGGGCTAAGCTTATTCCTAAAAATAACCGTTACGAGCCTCTCCGACATCCAAATAGGATGGTACTTACGGTTCTAGGTCAAGTTTAGCCCCGAGTTGTTACTTATCCTCCAACTTACTTAGTAGTGATACTTACACTACGTTGACATAATTATGAGAATAAGGAACATGATATGGATAACAGCCAGCACCAAAATGATTGAGCACATCCATCCCTAAAACAAGGAAGAACAATTGTGTTGAATACGTCATCATCATTCTACGTTATCATGCCTGATGGACGGACAAAAACGGACATAGTATGAGTGTCTTGTGTTTTGTGTTGCGTCATGTTACGTGACGCCATATAATTATTATGTTAATGTGTTGTGCTACAATTTGTTGTATTGCATTGCTTTTTACTTTGTTGTGTTGTTGTGCTACCACTCCTTTCTTTATACCTTCGCCACCTTTCCCATCCGACACTTCCTAGAACTTTCTTTGTTCACTGCTATCCCTTAACACTTTAGCCTTTGCACATTCCTTGTTACTAACCATCTCTCAAATCTTTCCCACATTTGCTCACCCACCACTCCCAAGCCTCTTTCTATTTCTATTTCTTCCACACACACCATCACAAATGTTCATGTAACATTTTACCAAAAGCCACAATTTAGGCCTTTTCTCTCCCTTCCCCACGCACCAAGTCATCCCAGTTGAATTGTAGCTAAGCCACGAAGTATTACTTAGAACTTACCTCTGGTGCAAAGAAGGGAACTGCCGAGTCTGAAGCGTTGGAAGGCTTGGTAAGAGGATCTAATGAAAGAATATGCTATCTATTTTAGAACTTCAAAGTGATCGGTCGCAATTTCGTTGAACAGGAATGGGTTAGCATAATCTATGTTCGATTTGTTGCTTAACTTAATGATGAAATGCTCGATTGATCAAATATTTATTGTTTGGTAAAGTAACAGTTCATTAAGTGTTAAATGTCAATGAGAACCAAACTTACCAGTACTTTGGGGAATTTCCTTCAGCTCACGGGAGGACTCCACTTTTCGGTAAGAGGTTGTGCAGCGCCAGAGACAAGCGTAAAGCTCACCAAATACAAACACACAGATCAGAAGGGTGTAGATAGCAGCCACTGTCACAGCTCCCCACAACAGCAGGCCGACGGTCGGCAGTAACATTCCGAGAATGATATTAAAAACTGCAACAGAGATGAGAAAAGTAGCTGTGATTTAAGAAGAAGTTGCTGGTTGTTTGCTTTTTTTATCAGCCTGTTTCTCTACCTGTATGTCTTTCCATTAGTTTGTCTGGCTCTCGGTCTCAGTATGAATTTCAAATTTCTAGTTAGAAATAAAAAAAAACTCTCCCAAAAAAAAAAAAAGTGCAACTTACACGCCAACAGGAGAGTGATCAGTCCAATGGTGCGATGTGCCCAGTTGAAGATCCAACGACTGTCGAGGAAAAGGAAAAGAGTGTGTCATAATGTGTCCGTTATGGAATAGAGGATCTCGGACCGAGTACTCACTAGTCATTCTTCGGGTTTGGTCTGACCAGAGCCATCAGCGGCTGAAGAAGCGCAAGAACCAATACAATCATCCCCAGAACTGGATGCGCCCCCGCGTTCTGAAACAATAGAGGAATGTGTCAGTCGGCTGGTTGTACTAAACGGTTATACAAATAAATAAGAGCCGCGCGTGTTCAAAAACTTAAAAAATATAGGTTTTTTCCAATGATCATCAAACACTGAATAGTTTGTGTAAAGCCAAACAGTCGCCATTTCTTGTTCTATTAGTTGGTGGTAAGGTAGGGGATGCGACTGTGCTTTATAGCACGAAGAACTTAAACAAGTCTATCTAAAGAAGCGTAGGGTTTGTAGTTGACTGCTTGAAAGTGAGGCAAATTCGTAAGATCAAAATATTATTGTTTGTGCGGCAACTGGAAGTACAGTTGCAATACAAGAAGCAATTAAGATATTAACTTGTTTTGTCTGGAACATCATGAATGACCACCAGAGTGAGTGCGTCAATCCCATGATCCATAAAGGGAACACTTAAAGAATGACGTACACTTGATGACAACAACTGAAAATGAACAAGGTCTGTAAGGAAGTCACAGGTGATATGAAACAGTTAGGAAAGATTATAAAATGATCATCAAGGTTGCGGCTATAGCACGAAGTAGACCGCACTTGGAGAGTTCTTTACCGTTACCCAGGTCCAATTTGCGTGGGCGAAAATCAATAATATCGCTATTACTGTCGTTCCAACCGCCATCGGCATCAAGATTCTGTGGATCTGGAACAGAAAAAGAATGAAGGAAAATGAGTTTGAACCAAGATAACAAACAACAACAACAACAACAACAACAATAATGATAGTGATAAAACTGAGGTTTACCCCTCTTTTTCAGGGGGAGTTGTTATGCACATTTATTAGTAATAAGAGTTGAACAAATTATCGATCAACTGTGACCTTGTTTGCTATTTGCATGCAAAACTTCAAGCCAAGCGATAATAAATTAGCTAAATCAAGGGGATGACAAAACCCTTCCTCCTGAGGGAGAGGGTTAAAAACATCTGCTAAAACGTTTTTGAATACAAGCAAAAGTTTTGAAAAAAAGAACTGCTTCGTAAAATTTCAGCTGCTGCCACAACCTTCATCAGAGAAATGTGACAAGAAAAATTGAAAGTTAAGACTTTTGTAGTTATGATGCCTCTGGGTTTTTTTGGGTGGTTGGTAAATTCGCGGGGGTTACTTGCCCTTGTTAACAGAGTTTTGTGCTTTAAGCCCGAATGATATAATGTCCCATGCTTTTCCGTTTTGTTTAATTGCGGATTCTCTACTAAGTGTTATGGTTGTTGTTGCAAGGCCATATTTCATACGCAAAAAAGACAGGAACAATATATTAAAGTATATTAAAAGCAAAACAAGTTGAAAACGTGAAAAATGTTGAACCCTGATGTAAGTACACGGGGTTAATAGGGGTAGGATGATAAAGGAAAGATGGCCTTACTTTAAACCAGGTGTCGTCTTGAAATTCAACTGGTAGATCTCTCTCGTTTCGTTTGTATCGAGCTGTGTAGATTCCCACACTAGCAAGGCCCAGCCACGCTATGACCATCAGCATTCCTACAAATTAAAATCATTCCTGGCGTTGACTTTTTAATCAAAATTATTTCTCAGTCAAATGTGAAATGCTAAAATATGGCTTTTTAGATAATGTTTTACTCATCAAATTAATGTATAGCTATCAAAAAAGTAAATTTTGTGTTTAATATAGCAATGACAATGCCTTTTTTTAACTCAGGGAAATGAGTATTGCTGAAGGAATTATAATCTTTGGACACTGCACAATGTTTTACCTTAACTGAGCTTTCGACTCACGCCGAAGCCTTGTTTAGAGAGATGTAAATTTTGTGTTATCAGTTCACGTGATCACCCTGTCCCAGATCCGTGTCAGATTGAATCTCCCCCAGCCACATAAAATTACAGGTTGTAGTAACAAAAGATTAAAGGAACTAAGTTTTCCTTTTGAGAAACATCTCCCCAAGATCTTCTAGGGGGATCATGGGATGCGGAGAAGGGCCGCCTGGAGGATGCACAGCCCATCCTCGTCCACCCCGCCCCTCCCCTTACAACCGTTTCTTCAGTCCGAGATTTATCACTACAGCCAACGCTATAACATTTACCGTGGGCCTTAACCAGAGGCTTGCTGTTTTTGCCAGGTGCTATAGGCGCTGGCACTGCAGCACTGACGTTAACCTTTCCAGATGAGGCTGCTTTCCACTTATGAAATTGAATCTGGTTGCTTGCTGGAGGTGAAGGAAATAAAAAAACTCGTCGATGAATAACTAGGTGAGCCAGAACAGAAGAAAAAAGGACAATTGAGGGCATGTCTAGATTAGTTTTGATGACCACCGAAGGTGATTAACAAACAGCGTGCACGTGTTAAGACAATTTTGGGGAGAATCAGCGATATTTAAACGCTATTTTAAGACGGTGGCAATTAACAGTCATTTAACAGAAAAATAGCCTTCTATACCATAAAATGTAGTTAGCATTTCCTAAAACTTGAATACACAATTACAGAAATGCAGTAAAATTTCCAAATAGATACTAAATAAAAAGTAAAGTTATGTATTTCAACATGAAGATTTAAAGGATGAAACTTAGGCTAAAATGGTCTAAATCAGTACACTGCGACGAGCAGTGGCCGATGAGTCAGAGAGCGCCTTTTTAATGGAAATGACAAAATGTTTCTTCTTGACGTAGCTCGGATGAGAGTTCCATAATCTAGAGGAGGATTAAAAAATCTTCCCCTTTAGTTTTACAAATGTAGCGGGTGCGAGCAAGTTTGAGCATGGGACTGGCATGGGCGTACAAGTTAGCTTGCATTGTAGCAGTTTATAAATTGAGGCGGGGAACTTACCTGCAAACGCTTTTAAAAACTTAAAAACTACAGTGCATATAAGGATATATATGAACAAGAACTATTTGTCACTGCATCCGTGATGTGTTTTGAGATTAAGTAGAAAAACTAACACTGATTTTTCATTTGAATTGTCACTAAATTTGTTTTATACAGTGAAAAGTCTAAAACCAGGTGAGTCAATGTTTGTAGTTGGTTGATCGTCCGGGCTGGTTTAGTCCTAAGAAGGACTGTTGTTAATTGTGATTGACGCTGCAGCATCCCTGTGCTGAAGTCTTTTTCAGAGTCAGTGTTAGGTTGGTCATATAGTACGTATTTATTTCGTTATTATTATCTTGTTTTTTCCATTAAACATATTAACTGGTAACACGTTAAAATGTCTACCATATTTTGTGGTTATAACGTCAGCAATAACAATATAAGGGTTTCCGTCATTACTGTGGTAGCTGCTTTTGCTTTTGTGAGTTCAAAATGTAGTCTATTTTTCAAACTCAAATAATTGTCGAGAACAAAAATACTAAAAGAATAGCACTTTATAGACTTTTGATTAGTGAATCTTGAATATTCACGTTGAAAGGAATTTTCCAGTTTTGGGGTAAGTGAAGCGATGCTAGGAGCATCTCGAATTTCAAAACTAAGGGAATTAAATAATTCACGGCCTTGGAAACAAATTAAAATTTCCTTATATTAGTCCTGCAATGGGTCTAGTAACATACTTGGTACTATTTGTTTCGTTTGAAAAATAATTGACGATTTAGTAAAAAACGTTTTTTAGGGGAGTTAAAGAACCCGCACACTTGTCGATAGGAGAAGGCTAATATCGGTGTTGTGAGCTGTCGCCTCTTTCCCTGCAAAGGGCCTGCTGTAATTGGAGAAACCCGTAGCAGTGTCCCTCTCCCTTCGGGGAAAAAGCAGAATAAACTAAACATTTTGTTATATGTAAAGGAAAGTAGGTGACCGTAAGAGTTGCTCGGCTTCATGAACAAGGAACCAGTCGTCTTACTTACCAACCGAACCATGTGCGAACAGCAAATACCACTTTTTGGTGAGAACTCTCATGTCTGCCTCTCTAGGGTTAATTGGCCTTGACAGCCTGTGTGGATTGAAAACGAAAGAATAAATATTTAAATGCTTGCATGTATGAGCTTTATGCCTCGGACGATTAATTTTCACAGCTACTCTAGGCAGCCAAACATCCTATTCCCGTATTTCTCTTTCTTAGTCATGCTTCCTGTAACTGAGTGGTGTTCTAATAAAAGTTGTTGTTATTGTTGTTATATATAAAATCTATGTAAGTATGCATGTGTTTATTTGTTTAGGTGTATGTGTGTGTGTGTGCGTGTTTCTGCTTTTGCTTCTGCATGTGTGTCTCCTTACATGTCAGTGTATCTTTGTACGAGCTTATAATGGTAATAGTAATTCCATTCTATCTCCCCGAAGGGAGACAAATTCATCTAAAGTTGATAACGTTATGGATTGTTGTATTCAACTAATAAAAACTGTTCACCGAAAGTTATAAAGTTAATAGATCAAACTTGCCAAAAGAATGAAAATAACAAATTGACTAAGTTAAGATTTCGAGTAATAGGCAAAATGTGTAAAAACCTTGCTAAAAGTCGCTTTAGGGACATCTCCCTAATGGGGCATTTCACCTGAAATCGAAACTCGCCTCATATCATGTCGATATCTCGGCTTCAACTTTGAATTACAGTGACATAGTACCATTATTGATAGTGAAAGCAAATTCACAAATATTTGAAAGATATTTAAAGATAACATAAATGGGAGAAAATAATGATTATTCTAGGTGACTAACACCAATTTCTTTCTCCGATTTTAACTTTTCAATTTCTTAATCTGTTAAACCTTATGTTGAATAAAAAGTATGTTGCTTGCGCTTGATAATAGGGTATGGAAGTTGTTTATTTTGAAGGAATTTTTGGTTTGTTTAAAGTATGCTTAAAGTACATTTTGGAGTTAATACTTATTAGACAAACAAACACCATCTCGTATACTTTCCGAGGAGTTACACTCGCTCACTTAGGAACAGTGTTTGTTGCATTCTAAAACTTTTTCTCTTCGTCCTAATCACAAACAACATTTCAGATGAAAGTCCTCCTTACATCAAGAGAAATTTGCCATCTTCAACGGCGAAGAAAACCTGACCAAGCGATTGATACGTTCGTTCCAGTTTTAATTAGGCAATTTAATACACGAAGAAATCACGCTATATATCAGACGTAATCTCTGAAGATTAATCAAGGAATTGAGCTCTAGAGTCCAACTGGATGGAATGATGAGACGACACAGAAGGCCACAAACTGAGCATTGGACTCCTAACGATCTGATATCACACACACTTATAGCACTTCTGAACTGTTCGTGTGTTGTATTACACAGGTTTATCAGTGCGTGATTCAAACAGGAACATTGTTCTACAAAAAAAAAAAATTTCTGTAATTCTACTTTTCTGAGCTTACTTGCAAGATATCACACCATCCTTGTATTCACTAGACAGCAAATTGACCGATAAAGAGTTCTGTAAATACAAAGGTTGTAAAGTGTAAAGGAAAATTATTCTAACGTTAAAAAACATAGGGTTAAAGCTACGTTATTTCTGTATTCACAAACTGATAGTAACATTGGACTCTAAACATAACTTAGACAGAGTTCATGTTCATTGGATCGAGACAAAGGGTATTCTTGGACATTCTCCGACACTTACAATCAACGGTGTTATGGTTTAACAAGTTACTAACTCTAAAATGGCGCTGGGAGTGATTATTGGTGATAAACTCGATTGGTTAACCATACCTCGAAACTTTTAAAAAAAGTTTCTGGTATTGGTGCCATAAAACGAGTAAGACACCTTGTTTCACGGACAACTTTAAAAATTGATATACCAAGCATTAGTACAACCACTATTTGATTACTGTAATAGTGTCTTGGGCAACTGTACAGGAAAAACTACAAAATTCCAAAACAGAGCGGCCCGTGTTTTGGCTTTTTCAATTTATGACGCCAATGTTGGCCATGCCTTCAACTTTGTAGGATGGAAAGCTTTTAAGCTTTAAAAAACGCCACTGAGCAACAGCTTCAAAGAGATACAATAGTTTGTAGGTCTTTGCACAGGTTGGCTTCTGACTATTTAAGTTCTCGATTTGAAAAGCGAGAAACGATAGGTTGCCTAAGGGACTCTGGCAGTAAAATAAAAGTTTCACTGCCGCGAACAATTTACTATCAAAAATTTTTTAGCTATAGAAGCGAAACACTCGGTGAAACAGCTTTTCTTGTCAAGCAAGGCAAAATGTATATATGTATGTTTGTGTCTTTGGTTTTATACAAGTATGTATCTTTGTATTTATGTATTGGTACGTTAAAGAACGCAAAGTGTTAATTAAATTGATCTAAGAGTGCCTTATGTGAATGTAGAGTAAGATAAATTGTATAAGTATTCATAAGATCAATAGAATAAATTGTTAAAAGATTGAAGATTTTTAAGCCGACGTTATTCAAACATTAAATTCTAACAATTTTGTTGATCTCTTTTTATGCATATCCAGATAAATATCCATTGAAAACTCTACCTTCTTGCTCCTTTTTGGTCTCTTGTGACCCTTTGCGAAGTAGCTACCAGCCTTAACGCCGATTTCCTTTTTTGTTCTACACAAGAGAACATCCACGCCGGGCTGTTAGAAAGAGAAAATGGCAGAAGAGCCTTATTTGACGAATCAACAAACATTACCGTATATGTCTCCATACCACGGGCAAATCTCTGTACGCTTATAACACAAGTATAAATATGGCGCTCCGTCTCAAATTTAGCGGTCTGTCTTAAACATTGCGCTTTGTCCCAATTATGGCGCTTGGTCTCACACATGTCGCTTTATCTCAAATAGGGTGCCTTGTCTCAGCCATGGCGCTCTGTCTCAGATATTGTGCTCTGGCTGAAATATGGCGGTCTCTCAAACATGGCGGTCTCTCTCAAGTTTGGTGCTCTCTTCCAAACATTGCGCTCTTTCTCAAGTATTGCGCTTTGTCTCAAATATGGCGCTTTGTCTCAAATATGGCGCTCTGACTCAAGTATGGCGCTCTGACTCAAATGTGGCGCTTTGGCTTAAATACGGCGGTTTCGCTAAAATATGGAGGTCTCGTTAAAATATGGCGCTGGTGCTTAGTCTCAACTAAGACTCCGCCTCTGAGCCGATATGGCCGGATGAGAGTAGCCTCACCACTCTGGAAGGCACACTGCGACACCACAGGTCGTCCTTTGGCAGAAGTTGGTACTCCTACACAACGGAAATGGAAAGACTACAAGGATCTTCAATGGCTAGAAATCTCGGACACGCACGCGCATTAGACACGGCCAGTAAGAGCAAAATCACGTTACACTCGACTTCGATGTTTAGAGACTTTTCTATGAGTACCGATTTGAATACAAGCGTAATTCGTGAATAAAATTAAAAGTGTAGGTTCTTTACGGCGAACTTTCTAGCAATCAGTGAAATCTAAAAGACAAGCCGAAAAATTCGCTATTTTCAAGCTCTAATCGTTGCGTTTTTCAAGTAAAATGATTTGAGTGTTGTCCATAAAGGAAAAGTATGGCGGAAGGCTAAAAATTGCGCAACCAAGCATCAACACATACCGTTTACTTGAGGAAGATTTCGCACTTCTAAATGGTTTCACAGCGGCTTTCCTTGCACAAAGGCCAAACTTTCAGACCCATTTAATAGCATTTCTCGGGAGGTTATACCCGATGCGTTTTTAGGACTTGTTTTCCGTGAAACTTTCATTGTTTTGGGCTCCAGAAATATGATATCGCTTCAAAAGTCTGCCAGAAAAACATCAAGTAAAGCTGTACTCCATGGCCCTTCTTCTTCGTTTTTTGATTCGCCATGATGGTTTGCGAGCTTGGTAGCCTTTCTATTTTGATGCAATTTAGACGCCAGTCTGTTTTAATTGCAAGTTATAGGGGCCAAGTTGTCCGTTGACAAAACTTTAAAAGGAGAACTGGGACACTGTTCTGGTCTGCTTTTTTTACAACGAGAAGCAAACCACTGGAAAATTGCTACATATTTATTTCAGTTAACTCGTGAATTTTAAAAGCAGTAATGTCTGACAAAATTTTATCAAAGAAGGACGTAAATATCCTTTTGAATGGTTGGTCTTCTTCGCCGAGATTTGAGGCGAAGCATCTCAGCTATGCGATCAAACAAGCCATTTCCGGGGACCAAGTTGTGTACAGGATAGCCATCCGAAATATTGTACGTACTGCATCACTGGGAAAATTTGCCTGATTCTGAGAGAAACTAAATCGGTTTGCTCAATGATATAACTCCAGATAATTCTGTTAAAGTTAAACAACATTCTACAGAGGTACGTAAACGGATTCAAGTGAAGTGTTTTCGTTTGGAGCAATAAACGGCCGTGTTCGACCATTTTCCTTGAAATTTTTCTGTGAAATCGGCCGTCGAAACAAAGTTGAGATCGGCAAAAAACCCAATCGATCGCCTTCTCCGAGTAAATCTTCCGCCATTTTGCTCGTTGAGCAACAATCAGTGCAGAATCATTTCAGCCAATAGCGTGCGCGAATTTACTTTCGATGATTGGCAGGTCAATTGGCCTCTCAAAATGAGCACCTCCCACTTTTGTCCAGAATTTCTAGCCATGGGCGGCGGGGCAGAGTGATGAGTGAAAACTCGTTCTGCCTTGCATATCTTCTGACTATTTACAAGCCACGTTCTGCAGCAACGCCGACGGAAAAAGATACAAGTGTCTTCAGAAAAACTGAAACTGTCCGACGTTCTGTTTACTGGAGGCTTATGTATGCATATATCAGTCAAAGATGATGTTATTATATAACAATATTATCAATTTTATTTTTAGTATTATATTACTGGACCACTTTCAAGCCCGAACATTATGCAGTCTCCGAGGACGCATGTGAACGCAGTTGCAAATCGCTGAGACAAACAACTGCTTCTGCATGCTGAGAGAGGTTTGAAATCCAATTTAAGAGAACGTATGGGAAGTTGCTTTTCCCTTATGGAGAAAAGACTTGCTAAAGTATGTTATGTTTTCCGCATTTTTTTCGATTGACAAGATAGCATGTTAAATGAAAGAAATGCAACAAAAATTGATGGTCCTGTCAACTAAATTATTTTTTGGTTGATTCATTCCATCTTTCATTTAATAAACGTCCTTTCTTGCAATTCAATTTCTAGATGCGTTAGATGTTTTGAGAATGCTTGTTTATAAATCGACATTTTAGAAGGGGGCGTTTAATTGAGAAAATGAGGAAATTGCAGGTACTTGTGGTTTGCTGTTTTATTTTACTCACCATTTCAGGGACGTCATTGAATCCCACGGCCACCCACTGGTCCTTAGCACTCAACTCAAACCTTACATCCACGCCATTGGCTTGGTACGTCAACAGGTATTGGCAGTCTTTGCTGGACGTACATGACGCGGGCTTCGAAAAACACGCTTTGTTTTTGTTGCAACCTTTTTTGCTGATCTTTAAAGGAATGATAGACACCTAAGAATTAAGCTGAATTGTGTATACGAGTGTTAAGAGGAGATACGAAGATTTTCATGTGCTCTCATAGTAATGATAATAATAAGAACATGCATTAATAGTAATATCTATTACTAGTACTAGTACTAGTACTACTACTACTACTACTACTACTATTACTACTACTACTACTACTACTACTACTACTACTACTACTACTACTACTA
>JAOBYE010160887.1:0-18243 GCA_025403585.1 Parazoanthus swiftii
TTGCATGCAACACACACTGCACGAACTCGAATGATGCGATTTGCCGCAAAACATTAAAAATTAAGATCTCGAAGTACCGCGGCTTTTAAAAGGAAAAACGATGTGCAGAAAATAATTAGCCTAAAATAAATCCGCGTAACTTTTGGTAGCTCGAATTATCCGTTGGCTGTAGCTCAAGTCCGATGGCGGTGAGAAAAAGAAACGATTTGAATTTACGGAAAACGAAAGTTTTCAGGAACTTTCAGTGAAATTTTTAAAACAAAATACTACCGATATGTGATTGGATTTTCACGGTTTAAATCTCATTTCGCCTTTTCTTCTGAATCACATTTTCATTTTAAAACAGTTTTAAAAGTTAAAATCTCGAACTTGAAAAACTTGCTAACTTTACGAGCTACTACGAAGGAAGCAAGAGTGTTCGACCGTTCTACTTGGTGTGTAATTTGTTTTGAGCCATTTTGACGTTTTAGAATGCAGAGACAAAGAAAAATGATCTAGAGTCTGGTCGTTGTCACTAATTACTCTTTGTTTTTAAAGCAAACAACTTAAGATCCTGTGGTGCGTTTAATGCATATTTTAATAAAATATAAACGCGTTTCTGCAAATTCAAAAAAACGCGTTTTTCACACCTTCACCAATTGGTACCTTTTCATATACTGGGTCACAAATAACATTGAAAACTTTCTGCCTGACCATAAAAAGCAATGCTAATTAAAATGACCCAATCCTGTTAGTTTTTTTATTTTGCCTTACAGGTATTAATATGACCAAATCTTTAAACATTTATTTTAACATCTATACATATAATACCATATTAATTACCATGTATCTAAAATGACCCTTAAGTAAGCTCAAGGATGTGAAAGGGGTATACCATAGGTACACGTACAATATGCAGACCACTAAGTGTATCATATTAAGCAGATCCCTTCCCTGAGGTAATTACATCTATTCTCTCCAGGGTAGTTTAAACTGAAAGCAAACTAAAGTAATGGAGCTGAAAGCCTTATAATCAAGTTTTTTGCCATCTTTCCGCCCCTTGATGATGATGTGACTTGTTCAACACAACAAAAAGATCGATAAACTTTCGACCTGTTCTGAATGTCAAGTTGAAAAGGACCATCTGTCACCTGACTAACATTCATCAGCCTCAGGTACTGACACGACTTGATGATGAGCTCGATACAATCCTCACTAATGTTAAAGCAACCAATCAAATCAAGATATGTCAAGTTCTTGCAGTTTGTTGCTAACAAATTGAAAGAGTCATCTGTCACATGAGCACTCGAATGTGAACCTCGGAACGAGAGATCAAGATACTGCAATTCACGGCAGTTGGTTGCCAGGTATTTCATGCCAATATCTGTGACCCGATGACAACCTGCAAGACTCATATATGCAAGCCACGGGCAGAAGGGCACAACCTTCTTCAGGCATTCATCCGTAATCTTTGTACAGTATGAAAAGTCAATATGAGTCAAGGAAAGGATCTTTCCAGTTACTGGCTTGAAATCCAAGTCTGTTACATAAGAGCAGACAGGCATGTCAAGTTGTTCTAACTTTGGGCAATTCTGTGCAATATCATTGATACCAGTCCTGGTTATTCTCAAACACTCTGCAATATCAAGACTCTGCAAGTTCTTGCAACAGGCAGCTACAACTTTCATCGACACATCAGATATAGCCAAACATCCTGACACATTTAAATGGGATAACTTGCTGCAGTTTGAAGCTATTGCTGCAATGCCACTATCAGTCACACTCTGGCACCATTTGACATCTAAATGCGCCAGCTCATGACAGCTGTTTGCAATGCATTTGATTGCTACATCAGTGACGTTCCCTGTGGGTCTTGGCAGTTCACAACCAGCAACACAAAGAAACTGCAAGTTCTTGCAGTTTTCTGCAACACTTTCAATTGCAACATCCGTGACACATTGACATGACTTAACATTTAAATGTAGTAAGCCTGGACACATCTGAGAGACAAGTGTCAGACCTGAGTCATTTATACCAGGGCAGTTCGAGACATCTAATACCCGTAAATCAGTGCAGTTAGAGGTGATATGAGCCAGCAGAACATTTGTGAGATCTGAGCAGTTTGGCAGTTTCAGCTGTTCAAGATCAAGCTGCAAATCTACCATTGGCAAAACTTGCTCGGATATCATAGCATTAGCACATGTAAAAACCTTAACACTGCCGCACTCTCCAAGTGTTTTGAGAAACTGCCTTGAAATACAAAATCCTTTCTCCGAGTCCGAGTCCTCATTCTCTTCATGGAAAATCTCCAATTCACAAAGTTCCTGACAACTTTTTAAAACTTGATTCAAGGCAACACAAGAGATGTTGTTGTTGTAAAATGAAAGTGAAAACTGCTTTAACTTGTGGCATTTCTCAGCTATTTTAAGCAGTCCGATGTGCGAAACTTTTTTACATCCTCTAATGTTCAACGCCACAAGAGCTGGGCATTCTTCCGCGATAACTCCAAGGCAGCCATCGTCTATTAGAGCGCAATCATTCACAATAACTTCCTGAATGCAATTCGAGGAGGTCAAGATCTGCTCTAAGACAAAAATGTCGAGGTTTTCACACTCTGAAAGACGGATCCTCTTCCACAAACTTGAGTCCATTGCCAGATTATACCACCTTCTGCACACGAGTTTTAACCTGAAAAGGTTCAGAAGTCGCTTGGAGCTGACATAACAGAAAATCTTGAGCAGTACACAGTCAGGAACAAGTTGGAAGTGATCAATGTTGCTTTCCATATCAGATTTTTGCCTCAATTTTACAGTTTATTTAACCCTTTCTAAACTTACATTAAAAAAATCTGAAGCCCGCCATATTGGACGAAGGTAACCGCGCTTGCTTCGGTTCTATTTAGTAACCACGCAACAAGACAAAGCTACTTCATGTAGGCACTAATTAAATGGTCCTACCACACAAAAATAGAAATAATAATAATAATAATAATAATAGTTATAATAATAATAATAATAATGATAACAATAATAATAATAATAAAAATAATAATAATAATAACAGTCATAATAAATAATAAATAATTCAGTGCTTTTTATCCAAATCGCTAAAATCGCTAAACTTACCGCGCAACCGCTGAGGATGCGTTCGTTTGTGAGTCATTCTCTTCTCCTTTGTATATAAGAAGTTTCATGTTTTCAGTTTTTAGAAGTTCGTTGAGGACTGATGAACTGAATGCCAAACTGAATTTGAGAACACGTTAAGAACATGCCGGGCAAGGCTAAGGATAAGCAAGAAACTTTCATTTTTATAGAAAATGAAACGATTGTTTTTTAATTGCAAAGTCATACCATATCGATAAAAACTTCAGTATGTATTTAGCAGCATTACTGCAGTGAACGGCAAAACTTATATAAAGGCATGTCTTTGGTAAACGAATCCAACATGTTGGTCCAACATTATCCAACATTGTTGAATGCAGCGTGTCGGATCCGTTTGAACACCTTGTCTAATGATGACCAGTGGATGGGTTCGATTGGTTTAGTCTTCTCCATGTGCAGTCAAACATTGTACGATATGGATCCGTTTGGTCGAGCCTTACATCTCCAAATGCATGAAAAATATTGTTATTGAAAACATCCCCAAACGAAAACCCACACGTTAACACACTTTTAAAAACATTTGAGGTTGAACACAAAACTAAAGATTATATAGTGCTCAGCCCGAGTCCCCAAAGCAGATGTTTTTAGTTTAAAAAAGAAGTGCCTCTAGAATACCCAGCTTAATTGTAGTGTTCGTTTGAAAGCTTCCTTAATTTCTGGAATGCTTGAAAGCCATTATTCTGTCCATTCTTCTCCCCTTGCAAGGGTGTTCGAACATATTCTGGTTTACCAGTTCCGGAATATGATTATACGAAAGGTCCTTCAGTGAAGATTTTTTCAAACAGACTTTTCAAGTTTATACTAACATAAATAAGGCCGTTCGAGCAAGATAAATAAGCCACGGCTTTTATATAAGACGCGAACTGACCAATTTATACGAGTACTTTTTATATGGCTCGGGTGTTTTGATGCCTCGTTTTGGAGTTTGGTTGTCAAGGTGTTAACTTGCCCACTTCTTGCGTTTGCGCGACACCAATGGCTTGATTGAGCGAAATAGCCAAACGCTTGGTACGAAAATTGCTCCCGAAAAAGCTGCCGTGACTCTTAAATTCCGTTTTGAAAGGTCTGTCTTTTCAGTCAAGATGGATCTTTACTCATTAGAAGACCAGTTTTGAAAAAAAACTTTTTTCTGCGTTGGCGAGTAAGTTGAATTTGGGTTTCGATTAACAAACTCTGACGAGTGGATAACGCTCAAAACGCCAGCCTTACACCAAACCTTACGGCGAAAAACATACCACATCAACTTTTGTTGATCAAAACCCATACTTTGCTCATAAGGTAAATGTGTTGACAGGATGTGTCTTAAGGTGGCTCGAAACAAATTTTTAAATGGCACTGCACTTTATAAAAGGCTTACTCATTTGTAGAGGTAGATTACTCCCACTTGTTGATAGCTGCAGTGTTACTATAACCTTTATCCTTATCAACTCTTGCTCTCCCACGGAAACACGTGTGTGTTACCATGGCAACTTCACAAGACCTCAAAACACCTTATTTTTAACATTAGATTGCGTAGTCGGTGAACTTCCTTTCTTGTCTCATCAAAATTGTTTGCACATTAAAGACCACATTTAAGGAAATTTTCACCAAATTATTGGCGCCAGCCTACTATTTAAAAGAATTAAGGTACAGCCAAAACTTCTTGACATTTTTTTTAAAATTTCCTTAAATGTACGTTCTGATGTGCAAACAATTCTGATGAAATGAAAAAGGAAGTCACTGACTAGTTATTGTGTAAAATGCAATCAAATGCTATAAAAATAGAAGCTGTTCGAGGCCCTGACAAATTGCCATGGAAACAGAATTTCCGGTGTTAGTACAAGGATTGATAAGCTAAAACGTTGTTGTAACACCAGCTAACAAAAACTGGTACGAATTGCTGATGTTTGAGAAAGCATTTCATAATTAAAGTTCAGTGGCACAGCAAAATGGAAAAACAGGCCTTCAGTCACCATTTTTGAATTCTGTTCCGGTTAAAACAAATTGTTCTAGGCAGACTGGTCGATCGAAGAACGTGTGGAAAAGACGCCAAATGTTGGTGACGTCCAATAAACCCACAAACCCTTGCGTAAGTGGCGTCAAAAATACCCACAAATCCTTTCAGGTGAATGGATGCAGACAGAGAAGGGCAAAAATTCTCAATACTGACACGAATATGTTTCGCTGCCATTAATATTCCTAACACTCCGCGTCCTTCTCGCTTCCTGATTGGCTGTAAACGCTTTTATAAGCAGTTGCTAACTTGCTAAGGAAAAGTTAAGATCTATCATCATACAATTCTGGAACTATACTAAGCAATGCGGCAGATATGGTTATTAAACATTACTCATGATCATGCAGAATACGATCTATAACTTTAAGCTTCATATTATCAAAATTTTGAACTATATATACACTTTTGTGTAAAGTCTTTTTCGCGGTGCAGTGTTTGCTGAAGATAAATTAATCATGTGAAAGAAGTTTTTCTTTTGTTGAAAACGTTTACTCGTACGTCAAATATGCAAATACTCCAGATTATATTTTCCACCTGTCCAGTTAGAATCGCCCTGTCCCTTCATAAATCATAAAACTACTCTTGTTTTCAAAACAAACCCGTCAGGTGAACTCTTCCCTGCAAGAAATCTTGTTTTTTCTAAGCGGAATGGATGCAAAATTTGTACATTCAAGCAGGTAAGCAAACAGGAAAAGCAACTTGATAAACAGGGCCGTTGAATAGTAATAATTTTTATTATAAGCTGTTTTGTCAACAAAACAAATGCTTTGGGAGCGCTTTTAAAACGTTGGAAACACTTCGGCCGTCTTGAAAAATTTTTCTTTGGGAAAATCGTCGAGGAGACAAAGGCTTCAAATGGACTGGAACATTGAAGTTTAAGTAACTTTGTTGGATTTTCCAAAGAAAAGAGTATTTACGTTAGTTATCATCTTCGGGCAGTAGAACTAGAAGAGTCGCGTTGAATCAGTTCTTCTGACGTTTAACGGGAAATCTGTAATTTAACAAGACACCGTTGCTGCAAGTGAAATCAACACATCACGTAGCTACAAGATGGTAACTTTAGGGCGCAAAGATGTGTTTTTCGTGGAATGGGACAAGGAAGTTATTGGATTCATTAAGGGGATAACGTTGTCGCCTTCTCTTCGTAGTTCAGTCGTAGTACATATATTTTATCCTCAAAATATTCCGCAGAAATTTCTCCCAAACTACAGACCGTGGCTATTTAAGCACCCAATACCTTCAGACACCAGACACGAGCTTCTCCAAGATTACATTATGAAGTTCACATTCAAGGGAGAAAAGAAACTAGTCCCAGTGAAAACATCGTCAAAGTGGACGAAAGAACTAACACTTTGGCACTACCATCTCGCTATGCATTCTGAGGATAAAAGCCAAGAATTGGTAAAGGACATAAAAGGTCAATTCGGAGTTGAAGTATTAATGTTTGATGGAAAGGAAAAAACGCTCTTGGATCATCTGGATTTTAAATGTGTGGTTTGTAAAGTCGCTTTTAAAGAGAAGAGAGAGTTAACACAACACGACAAAGATTTTCATAATTTTTTGTGTTTAAATACCCAGTGTAAACATAATTTGAAACAAAACTGTTTCTCCAATGAAAATGACTATACAAGTCATATCTTGAGCCAAAGCAGATGCAAGTTTTGTCCTGGCACAGTTTTTTGTTCTGCTGAAAACCTAGAACTACACATGAAAAGGACACACAAAAAGTGTTCTTGTCCTTGCGGCGAGTATTTTGGAAGCAGGCAGACTTATCTCGATCACTTCTTTAGTCATTATCCATCACCCACAAGTGTGTCTGTTCCTAATGTGGAAATCCCACAGAAGCAGGAGAAAATCAAGCAGCGATATCGACAGATCTCACAGTCACAATGCCAAAGCGACAAGAAACACAAGACTTCGATGACCGAAGATGGGCATGCACAACGAAAAGAGAGTGACAGTGAGTCTTTCGTCAGCTTGGTTCTCAATGGAAATGATGATTGTCTTTCTGAACGTTCGAGCATCACAGACAGTGACTTTGAGAACGAATGATTCCTCCCGTTATCTCACACACACTCTTTTTTTTACTAAGAACAAACTTAATAAGAACATTGAGGCTGAGTTTGCGCGAAAAATAAGAACAAAATGAGAACAAACTGAGTTTGAATCAAATATTTATGCATGCATGCAAGTGTACAGTGTTGAACTGCAGCAGTCCTACAGTGCCCAGCTCTCCGATAACGGACCTACGGCATTCAAAATAAGGTTTGTCTTGCGAACGGCACTTCAAATTTCTTGTGAAAAGGTGCACAAAGGCACCCGGAAAAATACGAACATTGAGCCTGAGCAAAATTTTACTGGTTCTTAAAAGAAAAAGAGTTTATCTCCAATTGATTCTTTATCTATCCAATAAACTTGTTCTTTATCTCTGCTCGGCTGGCGAGCTGGAGTGATTCACGGGATAGAGAAATCCAAATGTTCTTAAAATGATTATTCACTTAATTATTAAGAACTTATCAATTATAAATCAAAATTCATAATCCGATTAGATAACTACCTCAGTTAATAAAACCTAGTACGAAGCTTCCCAGATTACCCGGACAATAAAAATAATACCAGGACAGCAGTAAATTACCTGGAATTTTCTAGGAGTCTTCTCTTCTCCTTTTTCTCCTTCCTTCGCCCCGATATTTCCCCAAGCACGGGAAGGAAGGTTTGATTTACTCACGTTGGGCACCATCTCATTCATAGGATATACCGTAGAATTCAGTTTATAAACACCCCCCCCCCCCGAATAAAAGCCCTCCAAAACTGAATATGAAACGCAAAAATTCCTTCCAAATTTTGACCACCCCGAATGTAAGACCATACCGGATTTGGAGGGGGAACTTAGGAGTAGATATGATATGGACGTAAGCCAAAATATTGGCACGATTCAGCTTTGCAGCTGTTTTAGTTACATGGTTAGCCCCGGTTAATCAAAAGTAACTGCTAAAATTAACTCGCGGTTGGTAAGAATTTTAGATGCTTTCAATTCTTTATCTGAGAATATGAAGTCCGGTTATTAAACATGCGCAGTATTGTACAAGCACTGAAAGGAAACCTGGTTTTTTCAACCAGAAATGACAGCTTGAATTCATCTGTAAAGAAGTAGACCAAATTGTGCGTTTAACGTTTACGCTTACCAAACTTCCTGCAACTCGGGGGGATAAATAAAAGCAAAAATGGTTAACAGCTTAACTATTGCTAGCTATTGGAGATTTTGTATTCAAACATACAGTGAACAATTTTTTGTTTTTTTCCAGTCTTTGAAGACAAATATCATAGCCACTTTACTTATTAAAATGTGTCTACTGCCATTGTAAGGTTGAACGATTTTGAGCCGCAAAGTTTTGTCTGGTTAAAAGCCCAGCCCGGGTTTTAGCCTCACGCTTTAACCACCACACCCCCACCCCACCCCCTTCGCTGGAAATGTGCCCACACTGAACTGTACATGTATTTGAAAACTTTAAGCCATGGACATATAATCGAAATGTTATGTATTTGATGGATCTGAAACCAATACACTCGTTGCGATTTGTATGCCACTCTAAAACTTCTAAAAACTGAAAAGAGCAAGTCAAAGTTGGTATAAGCGTGGCGAAAGAGTTAATCCAGCATAGGAGTTAAATACTATTAAAAATGTCAATTTTTTCAACACATCCTTAAAAGTATCCAATCATTTTTCTTGCCAATAAACTAGTTGCTTTTTCATTTAACTGTTTGGTTTTTTTTGAGGAGCAAGAACGCTGATGATTTTCGCAAGACAAGGATTGACATTTTTACGTCGATACTCCATGACGTTCCTTTTGTATAACTATTTTTGTATTTTATAAACTTTATAAACTAGTTTATAAAAACATTTAAAGGGAGGGTAAATGTTTTTAGCTTACTTCATGATGTCCGACTCAAATGTTCTTAAAGTTGCTCTTTCTAGTTTTTGGAATTATGTCTGTATAAATACGTCCAAAAACTTGCCCAATACCTAACTCAGTTCACATACGTACCCGAAAGCGTTGCTATCTCAACCTGAGGTATGTTCTCAAACATGTTTCGTTTTTACCAACGCCTCGGCGTTATTATAAAATGGAAAGCGTGTATTCAATAAATGAAGATTATTCCTCCGAAGTTGAACTTCGATTTGGGGTATCTCTAAAATCTAAAAAATATCTTAACTTAATTTAACGTCGTTGCGCCGGGAGTGGTTACCCATTCTGGCTCCCAAACAAGTGGCTTATGTTTAATCGCTCGACGGCACAGATATTGGCGTGAAAGTCGATTTTGTTAAGGGAGGAAAACCGGAGAACCCGGAGAAAAACCGTCGGAGTCTGAAGGAGATCGACATGCATGCGAAGCCCAGGTTCGATCCCGGGTCCACGAGCGCTAACCACTCGGCCATCCTTGATTACCCTCACCAACTGAATTAAATGTAATAGGACAGAAAGACTCGATATCCCACAAGGCTACAATTAGACATACATGCACTGGACAAGTAAATGCAAAAAGGATGTTTAATAGTTCGAACGATTATTTACCGTTGTCTAATTTGCCGTATATATAATTTTCGGTTGATTCATTGCTCTTAAGACTGAAAGTAATGCATTAATCACACACGCGTTAATCGTCTTTTCGTTCAGTTCGTCCTTGAGGACCTATGCCATGTTCTCAGGCACTTTGCCAGCAGCGCAGATGTTCAACACCGGCTTTTCAAAAACCACTTTCATGCCAGGAGCTGACAATAACTTAGAAACAAAGCAGCGATCTCAATGGCCGGAACGGCGACGTCGGCGGCGTCGGCGTCGGCGTCGGCGTCGGCGTCGGCGGCGTCGGCGACGACGACGGTAATAGTGATGATGATAATGCCAATGGTGTGCCAAGGCATCTCTCTTCTCTTCCGGTTGAGTTCCTGCAAAAGATATAACCGTCATCGATATCATAATTCCAGCATACTTTTTTGAAGGTATATAACAAAAAACAAAACATTTTTATAAACATCTCAGTTGATGTCTTCAACCATTTCAAGAGCTGAATTTCAGTTCTGGAAACTTCAGTGCTTAAGAGCCCGATCTAAGCAGGCTGGAATAACGCTACATATTCTGTGAGACCTGAAAAAGGTTTAACGATCAAGAATATAATACCGAAAGATAGGTGGCAGAGAAAGAAATAATTGCTGCGAGCGAAGCGAGCAAAACCATATTTCAGACGGTCTCCCTGTTTTGAGCCTCGCTTTCATGCATAGTAGCATGCTTCGCGGTGGTGACGTGTCAGATCAGGCGTGTCTCTGCACGATATTTTGAATTTATGGAGAGATTTTTTTAGGTCTTAAAAGGAAAAGTGTCGCGTTTTGCTGGTGGATGTCGTATCTCATGCACTTGGTTTCTGAGCATCTTTGCACAGCCGGATCGGCGAATGGCTAAAACATCACTTAAAAGTCGGCCCAGTCGTTTAAATTCGTAAACTGAATATATAGAGATCCAAAATACAAACTTACTTTGCAGTTTTGTCCTACGAATACTAAACTAACACTAAACATTCAAATATAAGAAACAGGAGCGCGCGAGGGCGGAAGTCGATTGCGAGTGGCTTCGCTGTTTATATTTGAGCCATGAGTAAACTTTGTTTATATCAATGCATGTGCTCAATATTGACAATAAACAATAATTATAGATTTTTCCAGTCGACTGCGGTTGATTTTGCTGTTTATATATTCATCTGTTCGTTCAATTGAGCCATGAGTATCGAAGAAGCCAATTTTTGTTTCCATCAACACATGAGTCCAATAGACTGGCATTAGAATAAATGTAAACTTTGTCAGTTTATCTGTCAGTCTTTGAACTTTGCTAAAATGTTAAGCAAAATTTTCCGGGTGGAATGATCGACAACTGATGAAAACATCTTACTTGATACTTGTTCTCACCTTCCTCTATCTTAGCAGGAACATCGGCATCCTCGCCATCTGGAAGTGATATCACCTCGCCCTCTCCAGGCTCAGTCTCGTCAGGTTGATCTTGATTGAGGGTTCCTAGTGAATGATATAGGAGAGAAATTTGGACACGTACATTTACACACACACACACACACATACACACACACACACACACACACACACACGCACACACTTAAGGTCAAAGTCACACCTTCACACTCACAGGAAAATGAAGGAATAATCTTGCAAGGGAAAGAGAAAAAATGGACGCAAGGTCACGCACATAACATAAACAGAGAAAAATGTGTGAATAAATAATTGAAAGGATGAACAAACTTATGAAACGGTGAATAGAGGTTGTTGGAATTCACAAGGAAAAAACGCCATAAGTGTATATTATACTAAAACAGATGTATAGGTAATACGGCCTGTCAAAGCATATAGCATCGAAGACGACCATTCTCACTGATGAGCCCTAAAAACATTGGAAGTGAAATATACAGGCAGATTGGTCAGAGTTATGTTGGAAACAGCTAGATGGAAATATGTTTACTGACCTTCTTTCGCAACTATCTTTGCTTCTGAGGCATCGCCGCTCGGCTCTGGTGCATCTTCTGCAGTAAACAACAAAACCATTTGGAAATAGATCAAAAAAAATGCAAAGAGAAACAAATCTATTTTCCACGTGGTGAAATTTTGCTCAACCTCGAATGTCCTCCAACACGCTGAATTGGAAGAGAACAGCGACAAACAGCAGACAAACCAGGAGCCTCATGATTGCAGTTGTTTTCCACCCAACTCGATCTTTAATCAGCTCACTGTGATCTTTGTACCCGGTTCTTTTATATCATACCGTGTCTTTTCAGTAGAACTTAGTTGTAATTTACATATGAATGGAACGTCTAAGTGTGGTTTATCAGTTAGTAGTTTTCACTAATGTAGTAATAGTTATGGTACTTGAACTAATTACCAGGAAATCCTTTGTTATATATTGAGCTGAGCTAAATGTGCTTTGATCAACAAAAGATCCCCGAAAGTCCGTTCCTGAGGTTTTGAAAGGTACAATATCAGTACAAATTGTGCAGGTTCACTATATTTAATGTCATCCAAGATCGAGTCGGTTGATAGGGTTAATCATGCAAAAGCTGTAAACCGAACCTTTTTTCTGTATCGGAAGTTAAAACATCTTGGCCAAGTTGTTTAAAGCCAATTAGCATTAACCCAGGGTTAAACACTTAAAAAATATTTAATAATGAAATATATAACCCATGTTTTTGTTTCTGAACAATACTTTATAAGAATTAGAAGACATTCATTATGCATACTACAAACATTGAATAGCTGACGAGGACCCTTCAAGATTTTTGCCAAGATTAATTTTTTCCTACTTTCAAATCACTTGCTCCCAAACTGTTGAATGAATTATGAGTAACAATTCTGATAAAAGGAAGATATTCCTTGCTCTTTGAAACTGGGCATGACCCAGAGTTGAAGTTAGCTACCTTCAGAACACGTGAATCGCGCCTCAGGAAAACTATAATTTCGTGCAACAACTTAAACATTCGATGTAGAGATTTGTTATACAAAGTTTCTGCCTCTACCTCCTAGCTTAATATCAGTCAAAGGCCTAGAATTGGCGAATTTGCTGTTTGTTTACCAAGCAGTTAACGCCAGTATGTCGTGGTACCTTTGTATGTGTGATATTAGGGACCGTACGAAATCGACAGTGTTCTTAAGAAAATTTGACGCAATGACTGTAATAAGGAACGGTCCATTAGATTATTGATTGCGGGAGTTGCGTAAATACAGAAAAACACTTTTGACTGAAAAAACCGACCGCCACAGAACAGCAAGAAAAAAATCAAGCGAAGGCAGACCCTGTGGTTGAAAACTCTCTAGGTTCTCTAAAGGTAAAAGAAATGGATTTGTAAAACACTGAAAGACTAGTTTTGAAAAAAATGTTTTTTTTTCTGCGTTATATTAGTTTTGATCAACAAGGATTGATATGGTGTGTCTTTTCCCGCAAGGTGACGTTTCGAGCGGTAGATTACGTCAGCAGCCTGCATATCATACCATGTCGAGATTAACGTTACAGAATTTTTTTTGGAACAATGCAGAATTATCCCTAGAAGAAAAAAAAAGATCTTGTAAAATTTGTTAAACGAAGGTAGTACACTCTTTTTTACAAGAACCTATTAACGTTACAGAATTTCTTTTTTTGGAACAATGCAGAATTACCCCTAGAGGAAAAAAAAGATCTTGTACTGAATTTGTCAAATTAAGGTAGTACATTCTTTTTTACAAGAACCTAATCAGTTTATAAGTACAGGAGGCTGAGATTTGCCCAGAATTTAAGAACATGCTAAGAACAAACCTGAGGCTGAGCAAAAGAACTTTTTTTCGGATACAGTACAAATTCATAGAAACTATTCATTTCTTCACTGTTATATGTTTCTTTACTGCAAACCAACTAGATAAATGTACGCGTTACAATTCGCAATGTCCGTTGCATGTAAACTTGATTGCAATTACATTGTATAACAAATGGAAATCGCTACAAGGAATATATGAACATGAGTGTCGGGTCTGACAGAGCAAACGTATTTGGTGCACATGCTTATAATTTCCGCTTCCAGCTAGCTTGTGCCAGTGGATATTTACATGCCACTTTGTCTTACTAGTTTATTTATAGAGAGCAAACAAGAATCTTAAAACAAAAGATTTTCATGCCAGACCAAACAGTCAACAATATCACCTGTTTAGTTTTCAAGTTTTAAACTTACGACATTCCCAATACTTATGTTAGAAGTTCGCAGATAAGATGTCGTTTCCTCTGCCGGCTTTTCGCTTTTATACACCGGCTCGACGGCTGACCTACTTCAAGCAGCGGGGCACTTGTTATGAACACAACAACACAGCCTTTCTTGCACAACAAAAGACTATAAATTCATCAGCTCTTGGAAAAACAGGACGTAAAGATAAAGTATCTACTCCAAGTTTTCCTCCCCTACACACCAATCCCTCTAAAACTAAACAAGTATATAAAGAAATCCTATAGATAGTCTATATCAAAATCTAACGCCCGTCCAGTTATCAACACCAATCGTTGTAAACACTCCTTCATCAACAAGCTGATATTGAAAAATATTCAGCCCTCTCTCCCTTAACGTACACTCAATATTTTCGTTTTATTTAATAAATATATTCACTATAAACACAATAGACACACTCTATCTATTTATATTTTAAGTCTCGAAGAATAAGATCACGTTCGATAAAAGTGAAATGTAGTATACCTTTACGGACTTTCTCGCTGTTTTCCATCATTTTCCATCAAAAGCTTCAGCTCTATATCTTTAATACACATATTTTATCCGTTTTTCTCTTGTTCCAAAAGTTCTTTTTTTCTTAACGTCCACCCATACCAAAGAGACCCCCCTCCCCCCTTAACGTCCATTTGGCGTTAAGCGTCAACAAATCGATTTTCCGACGGCCCCTTAGTGCGTTGTAATATAGTTTTAATGTTACATGAGATAATAGTTTTTATCTAAATATGGTTTTAATAAAGATATTTAGTATTGTTACTGTTAAGAAGACAAAGCTCCACCGACGGTTTTGCATGTGCAAAAAAGTAAATGTTCTTGACGTTATCTTTTAAGATGCCTTTGCACACCAGGGCCGTAGCAAGGGGTAGGGCCGGGGAGGCCCGTGCCCCCCCCCCCCCCCAGTTTTCTCCCCAGCAAATGTGTTAAATGTATTAAGCTCAGAAAATTGCTCCAAGTTTGAGAAAAACGTGTCATATTTTACTAGTTTTAGACACTCTGATTTTGTTTCAAATGGCGTTTAAAACCCAGGAAACACGTTTTTAGACAAACTAATTTTCAAAACTTTCCGGGGGAGCATGCCCCCGGACCCCCCTAAAAGGTTCACAACTTCGGCTCTTGGCGGTGCCCCCCAGTTTTCCAAGGCTTGCACACAACAACGTTGGAGTCCCGTCTCCCATGATGGACTTGTCAGCAACAACTATGAGAAAGGAGCCATGGCGTAACTTGCTAGAAACCGGAAGAGACATGCGTTTGAGCTTCTTACCTCTTATTGTAACTGTTTGACTGTCTAAACCGGCGGCCACTCATTTTGGTACAAGATCTGGTCTGACTTTCAAATGTCCATTTTGTAGACGCGTCAAAAAATAAAAGTTTAAGAAAAGCATATTCGATTATTTTCAGCTGAAGTCATATTGGACCATTTTTTCTTAGTCATTATTATTCTGTTAGTAAGTACAAAACATTTCCTTTGTGTATGATACTTAAGAGAATGTACATACAGACACCTTGAGCTCCCCTCCTTAAACAACACTTCCTAACCGTTTCTTTTTTTGTCAATATACTGGATACAAAGCACTCAACATTTTGTCGGTAAGATTACCCGAAGAGCAATATATCTAATCCCACTAGAAAAGTTTGTTTACAGCCAAGACTAATAGAGAGGGTTGAGGTTTTTCTAAATTCTAATCATCCGCGCGAAAACTATATAACAACACTGCTGGAAAAGAACATCTCTTAACCCTCCCCCCCCAATTAGGCTCTTTCAACCTAAAATCTAAAGCTTTGAAAGCAATCAGATAAACCTTGCAGTACCTGTAGTCCTTTTAGGAGCGCATTTTGTGACGTTAATTCTATGACATCAACTTTTTCAATTTATGCGAAATCAAATATGCAAACTCAAGTTTGAGTCAGAGAGCGGAAATCTTTTAAAAAATCTGATTTCTTCTTTTTTAACTTCAACTTCGTTAGTTTGCTAAAACCACCTTTTGCATTAATATGAATAAGGTTGTTTTGCTGTGCACATGTTTGCTATGAATAGAATTTTCGAAAAACCAAGATGGCTGATACGTTGTGAAACGACAGTTGCCACAGCAACACGGTTTTTAAACGGCGAGGTATAATTCGTGAGTATTCATTTGTAAAGTTAATTTTCCCTGTCAAGCTATTTTCTGCCCATTTTCAAGTTACAGCAATTACCTGTAAAGTGATGTCATTTCTTTCTACTGTATTTCCTGTTTTTATATTAAAAAAACTGTTATAATATCGTACAAATAAAGATGTTGTTATGCATTGTATTTTATCATTATTATGTTATTTTATAATGCAAAGACATTTCGCGCCTTCTGATTGGTTCTTGAGGCATTGTTAATGACCTACGTGCACGCGTAACCGCATGAGCCAAGCAAAGAATATCCGCTTGAATGGTGTTATATTGTCACTTAAAGAAAAATGCCATTTAATAAAAAAAGATATTTAACCTTGTACACTCGCTCGGTCACGTCAATGCATCAAGATTCAAGGCCTCGGTCTGATAAACTTCCCGTACACACAACAGCAACGCCACATTTAAGGATGTATATACTCGACTTTTTAAAGAATTTTCTCTATTATTTAACGAAATCTTTCAGTAAGTCATTTAATGACTCATATTAAGTGATATTTTTTGGAATATATAATTTAACATAAACGTGACTTGTAACGGCCATACATTTCTGAGAAATCCAAAATGGCGGCTCCTGGATGTATTTTGCATTGTAGGAAAATTTAAAGATTTTCCTGGTAGATTTGCTTTTCAAAACGTTCCGAACAAACAAAAAAGGTTTGAGTGACGGTAGTAGTACATAATGCAAGGAACTGGAGTAGTTCGAAGTTATATTTTGTGAGCTAAAATAAGGTTTGAATATTGAACTTTGCCTGAAGAAACATGTTTTTCACAAGTCAAACTCTGTATAAAATATTGTCATCTATATTTTAAAAAAATTCAGAGATGTCCCTAAACTTTCCTTCTTTTGATCAGCAATCAAAAATTTTGACAGTTAGGGCGTCATTATGACGTAATGATGGCGTCACACACCAATGAAACGACATTGTTCAAATCAATTGCTTTACGATCAGGCTCTTCAACCTAACCAATTTTAATTTCAGTCTTTTTAACATAAAAAATTTAGAGTTTTTGGTCGTGAGCACTTTGTCCGCCCCCCACCTCCCCTCCCAAGGCACCGGCGGAAAAACTCAGGCCGAATAGGGGACTAGGTAAGATGGACGTAAAGACTAGCTGGGGGAGGGGTAAGGTACTTCTTACCCAGCCAGCAACGAAGTACTGGTAGGCTTCTAGGCTTTTGTAAGCCTTGATCTGCTCTTTCGTGTAACAGCTTGTCGAGAAAATCAAGTAGTTAGAAAAGCCTGGAAATTCGACTTCTGGCCACAATTCTATCTCATCCTAGCAAAAATTGCTGTTTACGTTATACTGATCAATATTAGAAATTAAATTCAACTTTTCTCGATAGTTTTTTCGCTCCTCTGAGCCAAGAGATTGAAAACATTTCGGAATAGATGGAACACGCTCGCACTGTTTGGCAGCCATGTTGGATCTTGCATGTCCGGTGTCATGACGGTGTAGTTACCGTTGCTATGGGGTCACGTGATCGTGCAAAGCCTCTATACGTATATGTTGTCGCGCCTGATTTGATCTGCCCTGAGAAGGGTATGACATTTTACCTGTTTAGTCTGGAAGAGGGTCGATGGTTTTCTCAGAGAATCTTCGGACCACGACTTACTTGTTTCTCTTTGTTTTATTCTGAGACTGCTGCCGTTGATAACACAATCACTTTGCAGACTTCAGGTTATGTTGTAACCTGTGTGTCTATAATGGCCGTTGGCCCATTTCATTAAGTTTTGTCTCATTAGCAAAACACAGCATAAAACCAATTTCAGGACTGAACCAAAAACAGTTCACAATTCCACAGAGGATCGGATAGAGCAATTAGTACAGCCTGAAAACTTGGCTTACAATAAAAGCTCGCATTTTTCCAAGTTAGCCTAAACAGGTTCTTATATAAATGCTATTTAACTGGGTAGATAGGCTATTAGGTTCTTAAACAGGTTCTTATTTTCTAAACAAAATTTAATCATGTTTGTCACTGGTGGGCAATGGCCTGAGTTTATTTGTATCGGTATACATAAAACCTTAACTACAGTAAAAACCCGCGTATAAGAACCTAAGTTTTTCCAAGTCAGCCTAAACAGGTTCTTATATAAATAATACTTTACTGGGAAGTTAGGCTAATTAGGTTCTTAAACAGGTTCTTATTTTCTAAACAA
>JAOBYE010160998.1:0-18243 GCA_025403585.1 Parazoanthus swiftii
GAACTGAGTTTTTTAAAATAAAAACTAACTCTCACTGCAAGAAATGCTGGAAATGATCATTTAAGAGACTCAAATTTAAAAAATTTTCTGGGGGAGCATGCCCCCAGACCTCCCTAAAAAGAGCACTCACACCTTTGGCGCGAGTTGTGCCCCCCCCCCCTTTTCAAAATCCTAGATCCGCCCCTGGACAAGATAATGAGATATTTTATGTAAAAGACCAAACATACAAGTTGCTACTCGATTCCTCCTACAGAAAGCAGAACACTGCGTGGCTCATCATATTTGTTGTGCAATATAACAATGGAAAAAATAAAGAAACAAATCTAAATGTTGTTGCTGAGTTTTTCCAAGAGTACATTACCAGGAGGGTTTATGATCAGTGCGGACTATGTAAGTAAGTCGCGGGAGACGGGGAACGTTAGGTGTTGCGGATTTCGGAGATTTTAACTGACTTAAAATTATCCAAACCTTTTCGTAGCTGTGTGTTGGTTTGGAGCTCCATTTGAAGCGAAATCATTTTTTAAACAGTCCCATTTTGGCTGAGTGTTACAGAGAATAGTTCTTAAATTCTGTATGGGTGCAAAGATAAAAGCGATGATTAGATACTTAGCTATTTAGGATGGCTTTGATAAACAACTTGATTTTGCGACCTACTCGGACCCAGACTCCTGCGAAAATACACCACCTTTAAGAATGCACTTTTGTTTTCGTATCTGGTTGTAACGTTCGCCCTCTACAAATAAAGATGATTGGATTGGATTGTATTGTATAGACGGGATTCGTAACCAGTTGGAAATCCTGGAATTCCTCGAGTTTGGGGAATTTTTTTAAGGCCTTGAATTCCTTGAAAAACCGAGGGTTTTCATGAGGAACATGGAAAAATCCTTGAACTTCAAGAGTTCGCAGTCCACTTAGTATAATTTTTACGTGTTGGTTGATTTTTGGACATCATTTTTAGTTATTAAACGGACATTTATTAAGATATCTCTTAAAAGACACTGAAGTTTGCTCCAAGTTCTTGTTGCGGAATGCTGACTGTTTTGTGTTCAAGTTATTGTGAAATAATAATGTAGACGTTTTCTGGAGTTTTCCTATTGTTAAAGAATGTTAGACTACGTCAAATACAGGAAAACACCCATTTCCTAATGCAAATTTTCGCTAGATCCATTCCCTCGTCGGGGCTAAAAGTGATTTATATTTTGACCGAGTAATGACTTTTAGCCCCCACAAAGGAATGGATCTAGCAAAAATTTGCAAGCGAGTATTCGTGTGTTTGAGAGGGGCTACAATGCAAATTTTCTCGTATACCAAGATCTTGAAAAAAATTCTACAGACCTAGCAAATACCTGAAAAAGTAGTCCTGGAATTTTGCCCTGAATCCTGTATTGGAGACGCACGTGACTGCACTTGGCCAATCGGAACAAGGCCTAGTTAACCTTGTGCCAAAGTTGATGATTGATAGGTTGACTTCAAAGTGCAGACAAAGTGATATATGCTTTTTCTGGTGTGAACCGGACTTTTCGCACTTACTATTCTCAAATGCAATATAAAACTTATAACGCCTCAATGTACGCCTGCACTTTTCCGTAGGGACTGGACATACGTGACCTGACTGTCCAAATCGAGCATGACAGCCTCCATATTTATCGATTGGAATATAATCTAGTAATTTCCTGACGATATCGTTCCTTATGTTAGTGTCGGCATATTTGCTAACTACCCAACTCATAAGACGATCTTTTCCCTCTGCATAATTTATCTCCGGCAAAGATTCTTCACTCGTCAATGGGTGGAAGTAGTAATAAGGTTGAAAAATGTCAGATTTTATTACAGTTTACGACAAGGTCCGGTTATTTCAATTCACGACAGGCAAGTTATTACAATTGACGCCACAGGGATTACAATTTACGCCACAGTTATTACTTCGACACCGAGTTATTACAGTTCACGCCTCAGTGCTAGTTTTTACAATTCGCTGACGACAACGGTTAATACAATTCTCGACAACTATTGCAAATCACGACAGCCCAAAGACAAACCGCATCGATGGAAAAAAACAAGCGAATTTCAGGTTCCAAGCTTTTGGCTAGTTTCCATTGACATCAACTTTGCAGGATTTTAAAATTATTGAAATAATCAACTTTTCAGGACATACCTGTAGTTGGACAAGGGGTGACCGCAAAACCTATTTTTATTCAAGAAAGACAAACTAAATTGACGAAGTTTCTCAATCGAAGAACGTTTTCTTTTCTAGTTCGTTTAAAGGCCAAATCTACCGATGTTCTATTTCGCGGTAAAAGTAAAATGTAATGGACAGATTTCGTCGATCTTCTTGACAGATACGTTTATGTCTTGCACCAACAGTGCACGTGCTAAGGACCTTCGTAATTAGCCAACTTTTGAAAACCAACCCGACCGGGAAGCTCGAACAAAAAGATGGAAATTTAGGACATACAAATTTAGCCGCACCTGACTTGGGCCGCGTGATCATGAGAGACAAACAAGGTTTTCTGTAACTGACTGTTCTGACAACATTATAAGCAAGTATCTTTGGCAAGATTTTGCCAGAGCTGTATTTTGAAACGTGATGGGTAAAAGATAAAGATGCCTTAACCCTTGATGAAATTCCGTGTCGGCCGGTATGTAAGTTCCTTCTTGAACTTCAGTTTACAAAAAAATGAGGCTGAGAAAGTTCAAAATTTAAAACCGTATTAAGTAAGAAAACGCTTTCATTTTTATAGAAAAATGCAAACAATTGTTACTAAAGTGTAAAGTTATGTTCACGCAGTACAGTGCTATATCAGTTACTCAACAAGAACGTCAACACATGTAACATGTTTTTAGTCGTAACTGAACAAATATAGTAAATTAGAATAAACCACGTGGTTATGCAAGTGCTGCCAGGTCTTGGTTTTAGATTGTACAGATGTATACGTTTTTCATATGCGAATTCCACGTGGTCATGCACAGGTATTTAGTATACTGCGTCATTGGAAAAAAAACTTGCGAAGCTCGTAAACATACGTTGTCAATCTCCGAGATTCGGTACTAAAACGATCAACTCCCTGATGAAAACATCCACAAGAAAAATGCTAGGCTACTTGCCACGGGTTTTACGTATTTCCTTCTCCATTGACGTGAATTCGCAATGGACTCCTGCAATCGAAAGACGTGCAGAACTGAACCCACAAACCCTTGCGCAGGTGGCGCCAAATATACCCACAAACCCGTTGTGACGAGTGGGTCCGGACAAAGATCGAACACTGTTACGTAGAAGGACAAAAACCCTCAATGATGACAAAAACATGTTTCCGAACGAAACACGATAAATGTTCAAATGATAATCTCACTTTTGGTTCAAAAAACTTAAAGTAGTTACTGAATATATTCTCCAAACGTACAATATATATAGGACATAATTTTCAAAAGTATCTCTAATTTATCGAGAAACGTCTACATGGCGTTGTAGAACATTCAACCTGAGTTCCAAACTATGATAGACATTTTATACATTACATACATAAAAGATTGTTATTTTTAGACTGAAGCAACAACCGATGGAACACATGAACTTTTGATAGTTTCTTTAGAGTTTATTTGTGTCTGGTATGGACATATTGTCATTATCCTAGATGTATGTAAGTAGCGTTAGTTACAAGAAGATTTTTCTTTTGTTAAATTACCGCAAATGTACGGAGCACGATAGCTAAATGATGTTAAAAGCACTTGAGTCTTACAGTGAGAACGTATGTTGAAGCTTGTGAACTTCACATAATGCTAAACCTAATCGACCAGCGATATCAGGGAGCGTCTTGCTACTCAGTTTTAGTTTTATAACACTGAACCGAGTTTTTAAAAAGCTTGCAGTGAAAACATATCGTTTGATTTTCGAATTCATTTGACATGCAGTTCACTCCTATATCATTACATTTTTGTTCGCTTTCGCCAAATAATTTTTGCAGTAATTGCACCTGCCGCAGTCAAGCCTTGATAAAAAAAATGTTATTTAAAATCACTGCATGAACGAACTAAGTACTTGACTCCGGTGATTGCTTGCTCAATTGTCAGAGGCAAAACAGCTTTATAAAGTAGTGGGTTTTAAAAGATGTTGCGGGCTACAATTTGCCAACACATAAAGTTGGTGTGGATAGCCCGTATGCACGGGCTGCTGGTCTGACCATAGACCCGACATTACAGAAGAACCATTTGTCGAGCACATTTCTTTGGACACTACGCTAAATGCAGAGTTTTTCTTTGAGTGTTCGAAGGGGTTCGCTGCCTTTAAAGGCATTTCACGGTTCGATTTCAAGTCCCCCAGCAGCGTTTCGATATGAAACCCTCTGTTTTCGACGTCTTGTTGTTGCTTTGGTCGGATTTGAATCGCCTGCGGTTTTGTTTTGTCCCGTTCGATGGAGCTGTCCGCACTTTGACGTTCACCCGAGCACGTTGTTGGTGAGTTTTCTATATTATTTCTGTCTAAATGTTTTAACTTGGCCTCATCTTCGCATTTCTGTGAGGGAGCAGAACTTCTCTTTCGCTTCTGTGCACGTTTTCTTCGGTATTCTCCTTTGCTGAAGTCTTCAAGGTTTGCAGGATTGATGGCCCAGAAATGTCCCTTGCCGTTTGGACTTCGGCCGACTTTCAGGAAGCACTCGTTGAGACTAAGGTTATGTCTAATGCTGTTTCTCCATCCCGGACCCTTATTCCTGAAGTACGGATAATGAGTAAGCACAAAGTTATAGATGTCGCTAAGAACTAGTTTTTTCTGTGGCGAGCTGAGGATGGCTTTTCCTATCAGACCGATGTAAGACTGGTTCGGTTTTTCTTCTTCCACGGGAGCTTGAAAGAGAGCGCTCTGGTAGCTTCCATAGTGAGTCATAAAGGCGCCTCCAAACATTGAGCTCTTGTCTCGTAGTGACAGAGGAATAAAAGCGAACTCGGGATTGCCGTACTGACGAAGGTAATGAGGGTTAAATGCTGCTATCCCTTGGGCACAAGCTGGAAGGATTGTCTGCGGCGATTGATAAAAAGTGTCCTGACTGGCTGTGGATCGCGGTTGGCGCAATACACCGTGGCTGGCAGATGGCATACATCGGTCAGAATTTGTGTGAACCATTAAGGGGTTGAATGCCAACGAGGAGTTCTCTGACTTTATGTTCATTACCGGAAGCATTTTGCCCAGGCCAGTTTGGTTGTGTCAGATGTATAACACACACACTTAATTTTCAGTCTGTCCTCTGTCCGATCACACTCAGAATACACTGATTGGCAAATCACTGATATGGAACTTAAACACGCTAATTTAAGCATTTTTATTGGCTTAGAGCTGCTTTGTAATCAATGGCTAATCAGAACTAACGCATTATCTCTTAGCCTTTATAGTTTTGTTATGTTTATAATTAACGAATCGCTGTGGGCCACTTGGCATTTAAAAAATTCAGAAGCGAGAACTCGCCGTTTCTTTGCCAGAACAAATTTGTAGAACATGCTGTATCGAGTAGGAAACCAACAGATCAGAAGAACGCTTTATCGTGTTTTTTTTCTGGCTTGGTTGACAAACCAAACTTTTTCTTACTCAGTCTTTTATGGGTTCTTTGTTCGTCAGGTACTAATTGCATAATTAACACCCACGCCTCCATGATAATTCAACCTAACAAACTCATTCACACTTGATAATCACTTTGGCCTGTCCATCAAATGAAACTCGGCGCCACCTATTTCGTACACAATTGGAATCTTGTCGTTCCAGCATTTGGAAAAACTGGTGCCAGACTTTGAGAAAAACACGTTTCTTTGAGTTTCCTGCGAAGCCACTTAAAGAGAAAATTGTGTTCAGTTTTAATTAACAGTTCATAGAAAATACTCCATTACTCGTTGCGTTCTTTAATATTCTTCATTTATCTTCATTAGTAGTACTTGTTACTTTGAATTCGAGTGCCAAGAAAGCAAGGTTTGTTTGTACTCAAACAAGATTTCCCGTTATTGCTCTTTATTGAGTCTATTACGAAATATTTGATTGCTTGAAAATTCGTTTCCACATTTTAAAAAAGCGTGGTTTGTTTAGATAACATTTGTAATTCAAAACTTGTTCGTGCTTTTTGCTGAATTGCCAAATATCCCAAGAGAAACTTGTGCCTGACTTATCTCATTTCAGGCCGCTTAAGTATTTAGTCCATTGTTTAGGCTCCATTGATAAGCTAACGAATTACTGCCTTTCTTTTGTTGACTAACATTGAGGTTTGGCATGGGGGCGTTATTGCAGAGCAGGCAAACAAAACAATTATATTTCAATAGTACGTCTTTGTGCAACTCCTTTGGATAAATACAGTCTGAATTTGAAGTAACACGCTAGAGTCGATGCTTAGATCCACTTAAAGTTAAAATGAAATCAATTTTGCGATTTCAACAAACGTCCGTGTTACTTGTGTCCAAAACATTTTCAAGTAGGCGAGTGAGAACGTGGGAATACGCCCCGCTGTTATTTGTAAACTCCATTGTCAGTAAAACATTTCAATATTTGTTTCAAAACTGTTTAAAGAGGATAAACAATGCCTGAGCTGCTGTGCCAAATATCGGAACACAATCGAAAGGTCGCATAATGGAGAGCTTTGTCCTCGCCAAACATTGCAGCCTGCGTCTTCACATTGTTCATTCAGTAGTCATATACACTGGACAAGTAATTGTCCATTAACACTTCGCCAGCGTTACAGCTCAAAAACCCATGAAACCGGAAATATTCGGTTTAATACGCATATTCCTGGATTTGCAGACACAAACTCAAAAAAGCTAGTCCGCTGTTTTGTTCTTTTGAGTTGTTTTGCTACCACAAATGCACGGTTGTACTTTTCATTTATAATCAGTCGTTGAATTTCTCTGATTCGCTTACGTTGTTAAGTTTTGTTTGCTTTTCTGTAACTAATCAACGTTTGAAAAACAAGCGATCAGTTAATAGAGTATTTGTTTGCAAGCATTTTCCTAGCATGCAATCTGTCTTGACAACTACTTTCGACAGTTTTTCTGTCGACTGAAGTTATAATCTTGAATTGTGGTGAAAGAAGGATTTTGCATGAAATCAAATGAAACTTGAGTTTATCAATTCTGTCGTATTTTTCTCTAAAAATATAAACTGACAAAGTGCCTCAAAATATCTTTGAAATTGTGTTTTAATACAAAAGCAGATGTGTCTTATTAAGAGCAAAGTGCGCAATAAACAGTGTATTAATTCAACTAATTATCAAGTTTAATCAAACAAAAAAATAGGTGTCAGGCAGAAATGTCGGAGAAGATGGCTGCTTTGCATGCGGTTGTGTAAAGTCAGTAGAGAGCTTAAGCAACGAGGACGGGAACGTCAACGAAGACGGCTGCCGAATTTTTAACTTTCCGTTTTCCCTTTTCTTGTTTGTATAACTCGCTCCTTTCTTCTTTGTTTTTCCTGAAGGTGTGTAAACATGAAAAATTAGAAGCTTTAATTTTAAAGCTGCACGAAGATTGAAATTATTTATACTCCAACGTTCACGTTCTCTATAAAACTCCAGAACTAAACTTTTCACGTTCTGTTTCCAAAGACGACGACGCAAAGAAGGCCAGCTGGTTGCATTCCAACGTGAAGTTATTTTACTCTGTAATAAAGTTCATTGTTTTGTAACGTTCTCGTTGACGTTCCCGTCCTCGTTGCTTAAGCTCTCTAGTGTAAAATACCAACAAAAAACGAAGCCGAAATATAGATTTTTAAGAAAGTTGGAATTTATATTAACAATTTTTTCTTCTAACATTTTTAATGCTAGATTGGTTATTAAACCAATTGCAAAACTGTAAAACTAGAACTGTAGAAAACATTACAACAAATCTGAATCTGCGGGCAGGGCTATAAACAGATAGTTCAGTTGTGATCGAAACGTCGAATTTCTATGCACTGTAAGAGACCGGTAAAATTTACAATTAGCTAATCCATTTTTGATCTGTTAGTCTTATGTCTTATTGAAAACTGGTTCTCAGTGGCTATAGTCGTATAGGAAGAAAAAGAAAGAAGAATAGAAGTGGTTTGTGCTTGCAGTGCAGTTGTTCAGAATAATTGACAAGTTAATTCCATTGACAACATCAGCTTTTAGCAAACATTTATGAGAACACTGAAGCTGGAATTTGCCTAAACACTAAAAGCAAATCAAGAGGTCGATTTGTATATTTCAAGTAAAATTACGAGTTCATGACCGGATTTACGACACTCGGAAAGCCTTTTCCTTTCGACTTTTTCCGGAGTATAACATCCAGTTTCTTGAACAGGTCATCAGTTTCATCGAAGTTAATAATTTAAATTATTTGCTTTATTTAACTATTTGATTTACAGTTCCGTGAGTGTTATATTCGTTCTCTCAAAAATTCATATATTGAGGCTTCGTTTATACCATGACATTTCGTGCCGACACAATATCGTTGGCGTTGCAGTGCAGTTTTGCGCCGCATATCACTTTAGAAGCTGTTGCGTCTCACGCCGGTTCGAAATGGCTTGAAAAGTGTTCAGCTATCGTTTACGAAACCCGATGTGAAGGAGATCCATGATGCGCAATCAGGCGTCGCAACCTCCGTTTTGGATATTTGGCGGGAAGATAAAAAGTCGAGTATTAAATCAGCTAGTTTTTCTCAACTTGCACTCAAGTCTCGCATTTCCACGACAGAATCTGAAGCTGTTATATTTTTCTTGAAGTGTAATGCTTTTATGGTCTGTCAGCTCATTCATAATCGGTAAGAGCAAAACAACTAGATTAGTTATGTTAGACTCGAAACGCATTTGAGTTTCGTGCTGTCTCCCCGACACAAGAACGATATCTGAGGAGTTAACCATCGGCCCAGGATATTGACACTTGTGGCCAGCTAGTTGAGTCTGTCACGTGCCTTCCGAAGTTTGCTAAGCCTCGCAGATAACCTCACACAGGTGCCAGGTGTTTATTTGTATCCGATTGTATGTATTTTTGTCTGACAAAAACTAGTGACCAGAAATGTGTTTCCTACTGAGATACTTCAAGTAGCATCATAGAGTTTAATGTGTTGAAACAAAGCTGGGATGGTTTTATGAGTTTCATATACAGTACAACAACCGGTAAAATTGCAAAATTTGTTGAAATACGCAGCTTTCATTATAGGTTCAGTCCACGTGTCACACGATTCCTTTGTCCACTGATGTACCAAATAGCCAAGGTACTCTGGCACGTTTGTATACTTCCTGCCAGCGTGGAGTTGCTTGATAACTCAGCTATTAAACTGACTACGTCATTCTTAAAAAAACCTAATTCATGTTTACATGACATTGTGTTAGTGTCCTTGTGTTAGTAGAAATGATGTTGTATTTAAAACACGAAATTTAGATTGGTCCAAGCCTGGCTCTTGAGCAAATGCGCCTAGTCTGCCCTAAAGTTTTATTGTTTGTCTTTTCTCCGGCCCGTTTGTTATTCTTCCTTGCTTCACCTGTCTCAAAAGTTCTGTGTACCCAGTTTGGTCACACTGGCACTGAAAAAAAGCAGCAGGCCAGTTGAACATGCTTTGTATTTAAAGAGCCCCAAGTATTGTAGTAAGACGTTTTCTCCAATTTTACTGTGCTGCACGTGCCTTCGGTTGAGTCAATTACCCACTAAGGAAATGCCGCGAGCCGCCGGCCGGCTTTACACTAGCCGATCTTTTTCGTCGGCCGTTTTTTCATTCGGGATTGAATTTATTCTGGCCACACAGCGGCGACTTTTGTTATACTTAGTCCAGCACTACTCCTTCCGCCATGTTGGATTCTTGCTTTGCTTCCGCATGACGAAACATTTGTGCAGCATTGACAAAGAAGACAAAGAACGGCAGTCGAACATGCAGCAGGATGACAGCCTTACATCCTTTGAGTTTAAAAATAGGAAGTGAAAGACATATAAGATAAACAATAATAATAATAACAATAAAAGAAGAAGAAGAAGAAGAAGAAGAAGGTGGTGGTGGAGGAGGAGGAGGAGGAGGAGGATAAAAAGAAAAAGAAGAAACTGTATTTATTAAATGAACCATAGAAATACAATTTATTTTTCGTTATTAGTTTGGCTTCACACATACTCGTACGCCTAGCAACAAAACGATTGGATAATACCACAGAAGAAAAGAGAAAGCAAGAAAAAAAAACAGTTCTGGCCGCAGCTGTTGGTGAAGCCGCCGAACGTCCCACTGGCCGACGAGAACTATCAGAAAGTCTGATAGTCAATAATGATTTTAAAACATTTGATGTCCGACAAACTCCAGTCGTAGCATGTCTCGCATCTATTGATTCTTCTTCCAAAACAAACAAAAACCCAGCAGTATGGAGACAAAAAGTAGGTTAGTGCATGGGGGGCTTGTTGCCAAATCTTACAACTTCCTGGTTTCTTATCAGAATTTTTCTGAAAAGCAAATGCGAATTGCGGATTTTCTAGTAAGACTCTCTAAATAACCGTTGGAAATCAACACTAAATAGCGTGGCCTTTGAACCCACTTTTTTTTGTTCAAAACATACAACTATTATGACTGTATTGTAACGGATTTTAATAAAATGTATGATCCGCGCTTATTTGGCTTGGCTCTGTTAAATTTAAATATAATTTTTACACTTTTTAAACTAACAAAGTTAGACCACTTTTTTATCATTTTATGCGTCATTTTAATGAATTTTAAATTTAGATAAAGCTGTTTTTAAAAATTGACAGGAAAGAACCACTTCGTGGAATTTTTAACAAAGCCGTCATTTTATTATTATTATTATTATTATTATTATTATTGTATTATTATTATTATTATTATTGTTGTTGTTGTTGTTGCTATTGTTTTTAGTATTAATATTGTTATTGCTGTTATTAATATTACTATATTATTATTATTATTATTATTATTATTATTATTATTATTGTTATTATTGTTGGTATATTAAATTGTTATTATTACGTTTGGTTTATTTATGCTTTAAAGAAAAAAGTATAAATTCGTTAACAATTTTGAAATGTAGACGCTAATAAAATATTGGGGGGTTTTCACATTTGTTCTAAGATTGATCAAAAGCTCATAAAACAATATTATTACCAGAATAACAATAATAATAGTAATCAATATTACTTTATTTTTTATATAATGCATTCAGAAGTTTGAAAATGCTTTTTGCAACATAAACTAATATAAACTGAGTTCGTTCAAATATATTACTAAAAGCTATAATAATAATAATAATAATAATAATAATAATAATAATAATAATAATAATAATAATAATAATGACGTTACCCAGACAGCATTTCCACAGAGTGGCTCTTGATCCATTTTGGGGACCAACGGCTTAACGTCCCTGTCCAAGGACGGTGTGGCGAAAGAAGGTCACCCAAATATTCAACCCCGTGGCCAAGCCGGGATTGAACCCGCGACCTTCAAGTTGGCAGTCCGAGATCTTACTGACTGAACTAACGTCGCACGCACAAATAAAATGAAAAAAATATTAATTAAAAAAACAAGATACAAAAATTGGACCAAATACCTGAACTGAATGGCCACAAAATGCATGTAATACAGACGGACATCTGTTTAAAACGTTAAACCAAAAAGATAGAACCTTTCCCGAGCCAAGTGGCCCGTAATGTCAGTGCTTTTTTATAAGGGTTGTTATCACTAAATTATTATGCGAGAGAGGTGCCGGTTTGTATGCAAAATAATTCGACAACAGTTCAGAATAAGAAGAAAAAAGGAGAGCAAATCTGCCGGAGAAGAATATTATGTGCTAGGATGCTGGTTGTCTGTACCGGGTCATTCAAATTAAGAGCGAACCAGTTGCGAAATATTTGGGCCTACAAATGAGGTTTGCCCTGATTTATAAGGAAATACATAATTTCTTCTGCTGACCATTCTCTTTGATCGATACTGCCGGCCCAGGGAAGCACAATGGACACTTTTCCAAAGAGTTGGCCTCATGCTTTTCCCGTCATATTTTAAAAACCTTTTGGCCAAATTATGATGAGAAAGCCTGGTACACAGCAACAAGGGAGGAAGTCAAGATGGCGTCCAAAATGGACGATGTGTCATCTCCGGCTTTGGCTTATAAATTCGCTGCCAAATCCTTCGATCCTGAAAAATGTAGTTACGAATTACTAGCGTACATATGTGTGTGTGTTCTTTTGAGGAAAGTAGCTTCAACTTACGCCCATATATATATTTGCAGATGTCAAGGATTTGTCATCCCAGTGCGACACGGATGCAGAGCTTCAAGAACACAGGAAACGAATCCAGTTACTTAGCGAAGAAACTGCCCTGGCCCTGAAAAAGAACGTGTATAAAAATTACATGCAATTCATAGAGACATCGAAAGAAATATCATGTATCCCTTTATTTGGCCTCAGTAATACAACTTGTAAATCTTAACTTTGAACTTGAGCAGTCTTTGTAGTAGTAACTACTAGGACTACCTTAACGTACTGATGTTAAAACAAGGGGGTACACGATATGGTGTGGGAGTTTCTTCCCCTAGAACAAAGTACATTTATTGACCTTATTTTATCCTCATGTCTTAAAACAGCCCTTACAAAATCTAGAAACATTATTTCGAAGATGGCATAGTATATACCAATGTATATATCATTATAGCTACATCAATATCTGCATCAGTATATTATAGTTATAATACCATAGGTGACAAATTACTCCTTAATTTTGGTGCAAAATTTCAGCATTAATTTATAATTTCACATGTGAAATTACAGTGTAAAAATCCACCAGCGATTTTGAGCGTAAGTTGTCATCCATGATATTAAAAGGTAATTTTATAAAGGCTCGGGAAATTATTAGAATTTTGACAAAACGTGCGTGAAATTATTTCCTAATTTCACTCATCACCATTTGATTACCCATACTAAATCAGTTTCCGTTTTCAGTTACACAGCATCTTTGGAAATAGTCTAAACTGAAAGATCACTGTGGGTAAATAAAGTTATTGTTACTATTATTGTGATAAAAATAAACCTAAAAAGATATTAAAAAATCTAGCCAAATTGTCAGACTATAAGGTTTTGAGTCGAGAAAGCTTAAATTAGGCTGTCTTTTACACTGGCATTTGTCAAGTACTTCTAATCTCTTGTTAAGTAGGTTATGTTCGGTCTTCATTTCCATGCAATATTGATGATACTGAGACATGTTATCTTGTCAGACATTATATCCTCCAGAAATATTTTGGAGCCCAAAACAGCAACTGAAATTTTTTTTATAATATTATGTTATAGTTATATAGATGACATTTTATATTAAAAGTATGATTGCTTTTATACCAGTAAAACCTCCATTGTGTCATTTTATTAATGTAAACATAGTTGTAATTATATGTGTACTAAAGAATTTTAACTGTCTAGTATTACTAATCCTTAATAAACAGTTAGACCTTGAGGCTGAAATGTACCAGCTAAGTCATCTTTTGACCGAGCAACGAGGCATCCTGGCTTCACAACAGGAAATGGCTCTCTTTGGAAGCAAAGGTTTGGTTGATGTACTGTTATATTGCTGGTTTGCACTTTATCCCCAGAGACTCCAAAGACAAAGGGCGTGGCAGCCATGTTGGTGTTTACAACAAAAGAAAGTAACTATAGCTCTATTGTTATTGTACACCAACATGGCAGCTTTGACATCACATGCATACCATGCCTTTAGGCTCGGGAAATTATTAGAATTTTGACAAAATGCAAGTGAAATAATTTTTTTATTTCACGAGTCTGCCATTTGGTTACCTTTTAATATCATGGGTGACAAATTACGCTCAAAATCGCCGGTGGATTTTTTTACACTGTAATTTCACATGTGAAATTATGAGTTAATGCCTAGCTGAAATTTTGTGCCAAAATTAAGGAGTAATTTGTCACCTATGATATTAATAAGGAAATATCAAACTTTAGCCCTGATGCACTGACCCAGCTATCACTTGGCCTAGACAGCAAAGCCTAAGTTTGATGTTTCCCGTACAGACCCTTCACTCTCAGTTATTAATTTGATGGACATACAATATTAAATTACTACCAACTTTCAAGAACATTTCAAGTGTCTCTTGTTAGCTTCCCTGCTTCACAAACTAGTTGGTGTGGGAGAGATGTGGCATACTTCATAAAACCCTTAGTTATCCAATTTCAGGCTAAATCCTGCAATTTTAAACTTAGTAGTACCAAATGTCAACCTGATTCTAAATTTTTTAATTCCCAATTTCCAACCAAAGCAGCTTGAAAGCCATGCTCTTTGGTACCGCATATACCTATAATGATAGGTACTATAGCTCATGCATGCCCTGGTCCAGTTACGTTGAAATATTGAAATGAATGAATGTCATTGAGTTTTTGTTGGAAACTTGTTTGAATTTGGCTTTGTTTCAGATTTTGCTACTGCAGTGAAGCCAGCCAAGAAACTTGGTGAAGAGAAAACAAATAGTTCTATAGAAGCAGTGGAAGGCCTTGCTGTGAGTATATCAGAGTAAAGCAAAAAAAACAAAGTCACACATGTACATGTACATGTATCTGTTATTAAAATTATAATAAAAAGTGTGCAATTGGTGTAAATGTTACTAGTACAAGGAAAGACAGCCACCAGAAAATCCAAGGTAGCAGAGCTGCGCATGCACTGACAAGAAATTCTTAAACTACAGTAAATTTATGTTCCATATAATTGTCATAATTTAGAGTTAATTTGGCACAAAAATTAATTAGGTTTTATGTGGTTAAAGAATAAATAAGAAAGTTAAAGAGGGGGTAAGAGATGAATCCCCCCTTTTCCCCAGGGAAGGCTCTGACTTGGAAAAATGACATGGGGTCAAACAATGGGAAGTTGATTTTCTGCAGTTTAGTATTTTTGGAGTTTCGTCATTTGAAATCATTTTAATATTTGTAATAGTCTGAAGAAAATGTTTAAAAACTACAAAGGCATGGAAGGGGTCATTTTTACCAATAACATTCCCATTATTTATCTAAGAAGTCAACTCAATTGAAGGCATCATTAATAGGGTACTACCAAACATGGCTTGATATTTTTTTAAGGTTAATATTTTAGTTTAATACATATATACACACACAAATAGTGTTTTCCTGGAGATTGGGGCTGTTTATAGTCCAGGTGCTAACTAGGGGAAGTGTACATGAACATTACTCACCATTTAATCAGATCACAAGTTCTTAGACCTGTCAGCATTCAATACAAACATTTCAATTTTCTTTTTCATCTGGCTTCAGAGTGTAATGGAATTGTCAGATATTCACTGTGTCTATGAAGGAGACTTGGTTGAAGTTGATCAAAACACATATGTACCTCGGCAAAAACTGCACGCCTTTCTGTTACATGACAGCATGGTTATGGCAAGCTACATTCCCAACAGGTATTTTTAGGGGGAGGAGAGGGAGGGGAAAAATATATTTTTATTTTAAGTTTGTTTTAATTGTGTATTATCATACTATACAGTAACAATGCTCCTTAAAAGTATTCGATTAACAAGGGCAGATTTAGGGTAGGGACTAACAATGGTAGAACAAAAAAGAATAAGACAAAACTTGGCACAGTGAAATGATTGCTGACAAACACAATTAACTAACATGTGTTTATTTCAATCATACATACATGATTGTGCATTATTTTGAACAATGTCGTATTTCTCTCATGTATATATATGTACTGATAGTTTACAGCTTGTTTAATTATTAATAATAATTTGTCATACATTTAATGTTAATTATGCTGAACTACAACTCTAAAATCTCCTTACTGTAGTTTTTGAATTGTAGTACAACTGAGTGTGGAAGATACATGTGCTGTGCAGTAGGACTGATCGAGGGTGAGAGGGGGGTGATGAGGTTACCTTATTTGAGGAGGCGCATTTCTCAGTTAGTTTTCATGCTGTAGGGGCAAGCACTTACTGTATTCAATGGGGGCTGCTTATAGGGAACCCCTCTGGGGCACTGAACTATATTCAGAGATGTACCAACATGTAACCAAATTGGGCTGTCAAGTCTCGTGTGCATTGAGCATTTTATGGCTCGTGAACACATTCAGAATCCACCTTATGCTCCCTTGTTGAAACAAATTCTCTCACGCACTTATATTTTTAGTTTAAATGAAGTTTTGTGTTTTGTACTCACAGGAGGGGTCCAAGTCGATACAAGTTTCAGTCTTTGTTTGAGCTGGAGAATGTTGCTGTGGCAAATGTAACAAGTGGCGATGGTGAGGCAACTTTCATTGGAGTTAACTTTAAAACCCATTGATAACTAACATGCTTATTTGTGCTTCCAATGATGTGTTCATGTTTCAGAAACTAGCTGTTGAGTGAAGTGAGTTGAGGACTAATTATAGAAATTATCACATAAGCAAGATAATTGTTAGTAAAGATGAGCTTTGGAAAGAAAAGTTTAGTGATAAACTCAGATTAACATGCTTTGAAAAAAGAACTTAAGGTACAAGGTACAAGTCAAAATTTAATCTTTCACGTTGAAGTTTGATTTTCCATATGTAAAAAAAATCACAATATAAACAAGAAATACCGGTATTTGCAGGGTTTGTAGGTTTATGGTCCTTGAAAGATCTTAAATTGTGTCTGTTTCATTTTCAAGGACTTGAGAATCCTATAATTTAGACTTTGGTTCTTGAAAACAGTGCTCACTGCAAGTCAACAATTGTGTTTTTGTTGCTCAGGAGACTTTTCTCTTACCAGAACTCTGAAAATATAGACTGGCATCATTTTGAAAAAGCAGTTATTTCATGAATCTTGAAAGGGTATGTTACCTGACCATGAATCAGGCCAAGGCTTAATTTGGAATATAATTTTTCTTGAAAGTCCTCAAAACTCCTTGAAAGTCCTTGAAATCACGACGCTGAAACTTACTAGTCACAAAGAACATCTTGCTTATCGTAACTTTTAACTCACTACATTTTGACTTTGACTCAGTCACACATGTGGGCTAACAGCCGAAGGCTACAATGCCGACCCAATTTTAGAAGTTTAGGGTGTTACTGACTCCGTTTGGCAACTGACAGTGCATCTGATTTACTGCAAAAATTTTCCTTCTTCTCAACTTTCTGCAACTTATTGCTTTTTTCTGACACCATGCACCTACATGTACTCAACAAACCCAAAAGACAAGCTCTGCAAAAATCATGTAATTTTTGTGTTTCAAGAGCATGCATGACTTTTCTTTCAGAATCTTCCAAAGGCAGAACAAAAATAACAAATTGTTTTTAAATGATTTCATTTGATTTGTTGCTCCTTGCACACTGGGCATATTTGAATGACTATGAACATGCTGTTGGCCCACTGTTCTGTGAACTGGTTTAAGACCTGTTTAACTATACCGGTATATGGTGCGATCTCTCATACAGTATAAACCCAGTGGCCAAGTTTCGGCAGTAGTCTTTGCTAGCAGGGAGTTGATCTTTTTCTTTATCTTTTCTTTTAAATTATGTCTTTCGAAATGCAGGAGATGCCAATTTATGGTTGTTACAGTGACTGTATTTAAATGACTGCATCAAGATAGGTGTTTTGTAAAACTGTCGTGGTATAATAAGATGTACATGTTCAGTACCATCTCTGGGATTCATACCAGATCCCAATCGCTTTGGGACTTGAGATCTGGAACAACACCTAAACAAACTTAAGGAAGATTCCAAAACCCTCGGGATCATACAATGATAAAATTAATGAGTCTACAGAAGCAAGGAGTTGTACAGTTCTTGCAACTGATTCTGCTTTAGAACTAGCATTCGGGAATTATGCAATAATTGTCAAATATACTTATAAATGGTCGTATATATAAGAAGTCCAACAAAACTTCACATCATCTAGGTGTAAAGGATGCTTTCAAGATTCTGCTGTTTCCTGAAACGCATATCTACCAGGCAGAGAGTTCCCAAGCCAAGGTACAGTTTCACCTACGCAAAAGATGCATGATAAAAATGGCAATATTTTCTAAAATATGTGGGACTTTTTATGAAATTAATATTAGGTCCATGAGACCTGTATGTTGTTGATTGTGTGAGTTTGAAGTTTTGGGTGTGATTGAGTAATTGTTTTCACTGTGGTACCGTTTGCCATCCCACAGAACTTTATGGCAAATAGTTCAGTTTCGTATTCGTAGTTGCCGCTGATTACAATGACTACAGACTCATTTACTCAGCGTTAGCCTCATCTTGATGTTAGTTGTTTTATTGTTATTTATGTATATTCAACACCAAGCCGAGGCTAAGGCTGAGTAAAAGAGTCTG
>JAOBYE010161109.1:0-33861 GCA_025403585.1 Parazoanthus swiftii
TTATCTGACAGGTAAGATGTGTTTAGTCAGTGCTTGATGCAAAAACCAATTAGAAGTTTGAGCTATTTCCAACTCAGGGCAACGATTTCTGAAAGTTGACACCATCTTCACATTACAGAATATTCTCTTTTTAGAGGGGGCGCATATTCGAGATTGGGCGCTTATTACATTTTAGCCTAATTTGTTGCACGAAAAGTTTATTTTCAATTCAATTTGGGACACAAGCTCTCTTCTAGTATCTTAGATACGATTTAATACGGAATTAGAGAGTTGGAGCGGGCTCAAAATGCGGACTAGAATTTCTTCTTGCGAAACACTGTTTTTTCTGAAGAATTTCATGGACGAAAAGATAAAGGCCACCCATTTGCTGCTTTTGGCATTGTTCTTCATTTTCATTCACCCCCACTTGTATCCCAAGCTCTAAATTAGTCAATTTTTGGATTTTTGATACTTCTGTTATACACTGGAGACCATATAGATTCGAACGCAAGAGTTCTGGAAATGAATGAAATATGTGAAAACTATCGTTAAATTTACTAGTCAAATAAGTGGAACTTAATTCTTCCGTGCCAAGTTTGGGGCTATTCGTCACATTTATGGTCAAAAGAAATAATAGACCAATTAGTCAGAACGCGGTTTACCTGCATGTAAATCCTCGAAATGCTCTTCTCTTTTTACCATTAAGGTTATACTCGATTACTTACAACTAACGAAAACAAATTGCATTATAACTCAGAGGGGTAATTGCTTGTGTTTTACAGACACGAATGGTCGCACGCATGACTTTGCTTGGGTGCAGTATGTTTTTGATGGCAATGAGCACGAAGTAGAGGTGAAACTACACGGAAACACAAAAAGTGCATCCCAGTATTATCGCACATCTCACACCACGATGAAAAGAAGAAAAAGAGATGGCAAACACTGACGCTCCAAGGTCTGTATTCTATAACAGTATCGACGAAGCAGGAAGCATCACTGGAATTAGAATTGCTGCAAGCCATGTGCGAAACATTCAGCAGGTCACAAATGTGAAGAAGACTTTGAACGAGCGGCCCGCTGATTCAACAGTGGAACTGATAACAATGTTGAAGCAAGGACAGCGCGAGGTAGATAAGGCATTTGTTAGAAGGGTCGAGGCTGCTTCTGATCCTTATGTAGTTCTGGCTATGGATCAGCAGCTGAAAGATATCGAACGGTTTTGCACCAATCCGGGTAGCTTCTGCGTCCTCGGAGTAGATCCAACCTTCGATTTCGGTAGTTATTATGTAACTCTAACTACGTACCGACCCCTCCTTCTTCGAAACAAGCAAGGAAAGCATCCTGTCAGAATCGGACCAGTACTTGTTCACCACCGAAAAGAAACGGCAAGCTATTACGAACTATCATCAACTATGGTGAAGCTAAATCCCAATAATGCGAACGTTCTTGTCTACGGAACTGATGGAGAGACAGCTCTCAGTGAAGGGTTTGGAAGACCGTTTCCATATGCCATCCATTTACTTTATGATATCCAGATAAGGGACAAAGTTAAGAGCAAACTGAGCGAACTGGGAATTGTGGGAGAAATCTCACAAACTATATTTAATGACATATTTGGTAAAGACCATGGCTCTAGTCGACTACGCGGACTAATAGATATGGAAAGTAGATCCGAATTTCAGTTAAAATTGGACTTTCTACAGAAGAAATGGTCTGCTCTCCATTGGCATGCTGCCAGCTTTGTACAGTATTTCAAGAAATACAAAGCAGATCTAATCCAAAGTACAATGACGGCAAACGTTCGTGCAATGGCTGGGCTAGGTTGGCCACCTTCCGTATATGACCAAAATGGAAACGAGTGTATGAACTCGGTTATGCAGCTAGAGCAACAATCAACTGAAAAAGAGGAAACTTACAATTCCAGAGTTGACGCGTATGTTAGAGAGATTAGTAAAGAGGCAAAGGACAGAAAAAAAACTTGGTGCAATCGGGGTAGGCGACTTGAAGCTAGATGAGAAATATCAAGACATAGGAATTAAGGAGGTCGTGTTTAGAGGAAAACATCAGCGCAGCAAAATGCGTTCAAGAAAAGATTTTTTAATCAGTTTGTGATAAGCGAGGACACGCCTATCACCATCGATGTGGGCACTGGTTACGAAAAGAGTCAAGGAATGTGCGCTTCCCTCAGCATTCCGATCTTGAATTGCGCCATCACTAGAGTGCCTTTTGGTGTACTAACAAAAATGTACAATAGCGCCTCACGCATAGTCACGGACAAACAGAGTCTGATTGTTCTCGCTCCAGGCAAAGGGGAGAACAGGCCACGATGTGTAGCTAACGAGAAAGTTGATGCTCCACCGTACGCAGTTACAAAAAAACTTGGGGCAAGACACAAACCACTACCTACAGATGCAGCGACAATTGCATAAGTTTTGCCACATTCAATTTATGTGAGCATACGCTTGCTGTGGCCGAAACGGAAGGGCAGTTACAGCAGTTTTTAAACTGTTATAATTCTACAAAGAAAGTTGCCGCCAAGGTAGATGCCCTATTGAACACTGACCTTCCTGCTGGACGTGGTTCGAAAAAGCGAAAAGCAACGTCCATTCGGAAAGGAAGAAATAATTCGACGCGGGTAGTGAGACATGTCGTAGAAGAATACACTGACCCGGATTTAACGGAGTTGTCAACCAGTCAGCAGGTAAGCGTTTAGCAAAGACAGTTCAGTTTGTTTTTGAGTGTGCAGTGGCGTTTATAAGAGACACTTGGTGCGAGTCTGGGGTGGAGTGTTGGTTATTAGAAGTATATGCTAAAATGGAATGGTCAACCAGTCTGCAGGTTTACAAGCGTTGCGTTTAGCAAAGAAGGTTGAGCATTTTTTTTAAATTAAAAACAACAGAAATAAGTCGTGCCAGTGCACAATCGATGTTTACAGTTATGCTTTGCCCTTGAGTTGAGATAAGATGTTGTAATTTGTGTTAAAAACCTTGCTGTCCAATACTGTACATCGAATTACAGGTGTAAAAATATTTTACTTTGATTGCATCTTTAGGATACTCAGCCTTTCCAGCAGCAGTTAGCTAACCAGCAGTTGAATTTAACGCCGCAACAACAGCTACCACAATATCCACAAATCCCTCCTGTCGCAGCTTCACAGCAGCAGCCACCACGGTACCAACAATGGACTCCCGCAGCGGGACAGCAGCAACAGCTACCACTACAATTCACTCCCCCTCCGATTCCGTTTCCGCACATGCAGGATTGGAACCCAATCCCACGGACGACCAACAGCAGAGAAAATCCGAAATCCCCAAGACCAAACCCAATTCCTGGCATGTTTGAGGTCTATTTGTTGCACCTTTGTGATCCCCAAGTATAAGTTTGCTATGGCTGCAACCAACCAGTTAGACGTCCAGGGGTTCCTATGCCCCCACCAGCAGATCTTGTAATTGTAACAAAGATGCGAGGGGAATATTACGTGGAAGGGGCGAGGAGACAGAGCAAAGTTTAGAATGTGTAATTTCCACCCTTTTGAGAATTGTGTTAGCAGTAAACAGGGACACTTCATGCCATCGCTTCAGTCTGTGCCTTCGCATGTCCGGCAGTTACTGACACCATTGCATAAGCAACTACTGCTGGACAATCTTAGATTTGCTGTCTAAATACAAGTTGTTTTTTTCTCCACAACTGCCCTTTTTATATTTTTTCTTGGCATACTGGCTTCTGCAAGTTCATCGATCAATTAAAAACGCCCTTATTTTTGAATGACTTGAGTGACTAAGAATTTCTAATGACTGGTGAATAATTATTCCAATAACCCCCCCCCCCCCACACACACACACACACGCACTATATGCAAAGTTTTGACTTCAAGTACAAGTCTTGGGTGGAGGGGCGTTTATTAAAGATTGTCATCGCTATTATTTGGAGACTTCAAGTGAAAGTTTTTGGGCTGGAGGGGCGTTTATTGAAGACCTTAAGCGCTAGTTTTCAAAGGGATGGAGGGCGTTTATTAGAGACCCTAAACGCTAGTTTTGGGCTGGAGGAGCGTTTATTAGAGACCTTAAAGCGCAAGTTTTGGATGAAGAGGCGTTTATTAGATATTGTTATCGCTATTATTTAGAGACTTTAAGTGCAAGTCTTGGGTGGAGGGGCGTTTATTAGAAACCTTAAGCGCTAGTTTTGTTCTGGAGGGGCGTTTATCAGAGATCTTAAAGCGAAAGTTTTGGATAGAGGGGCGTATATTGGAGACTGTTATCGCTATTATTTGGAGACTAAGTGCAAGTCTTGGATGGAGGGTTGTTTAAAAAATAGTCCATAAAATAGTCCATAAAAAACATCCTTCTGCGTCTTGTTTCCTCCATTAAACCAGTTGGCGGGAACTTTGGCGCCATTTCTTGTTCTGAGGTCGGATCAAGGAAGCCTTCTAACCTCATTCGCAACAAGCTTAAAAATTTTGTTGTCACAAAACTTGTTTGCTGGTCCACCGCAGATTGAAACATTCAGTTTTATCTGGACACAAAACAACTAATACCGCCGGCGGAGAGAATACTCATCGCGAAAGCGAAGAAAGCAATGAAACTTCCAACTGCGAGTCCAGAAATTGACCAAATAAAATCTTATGTCTACCGCCAAGAATATTCAACTAACTACACGTAATATGTGACTGTATCACCGGTGATACACGATACTCTTTGATATAACAGTTGTACTATATCGTGCGAGAGCTTCACATACATTGGTACTAATTCAATTTGATATGTGGATACATCACTGGTGATACACGATATTGTTTGCTATATAGGCATTCTACTATATCCTGCGGAAGCAACACATAGTTTGGTACTAATTAAATGCAATATCTGGGTGTATCATCATCATCGTCATCATACACTTTATTTAGACACGGTAACAATATCAGTTTAGAAACACATATATAAATATAGTAGATATTTAGATAAAAACTGTTTTACATGTTTGCCGTGTGTGAGGCGGGTGCTGAAAAATAGCGGTTGGCATTCTTTTTAAACAATGAAAATGAACTTGCCGTTTTCAATGATACCGGTAGGTCGTTCCATAGTTTGGCAACACTGTAGGAAAATGATTTTTTCATGAAGTTGGTTCGTAGCTTTGGTATGGTCAATTTGTTTGCCGAATCACGAAAGTCATATGTATTTTCCGAGTATTTGAATAAAGCTTTAAGATATTCAGGGGTATGGCCGTTCAATGTTTTGTACATGATATTTGCTTTACTTTTAACTCTTTGTATTGATAGTTTGTCCCAGCCAAGCATACCGACGACTAGTGACGAGCTCGTGTCATAGCTGGAGCGTGTGATGACTCGGGCTGCTCGATTTTGTTGTTTCTGAAGTTTTTCAGAAAGTGCGGCCGACATGCCGTCCCAGACAGAACTGCAATACTGAAAATGCGGCTCAATTAGCGCAGTATAGATTTTTATGGCTGTCTGGCGGTCAATAAAAGGTCTCAGTTGTTTGAGCGCACCTATAGCAGCCGAACTTTTTTAGATAGTTCCTCGATATGTTTGGACCAGGATAAATTTTGGTCGATATGGAGACCAAGAGATTTTGTGTGAGACACCCTCTTTATCTGCTCGTCATTGAGCATTAATTTAATATCGTCATTGGCAGCTTTTTGGAGCCTTTGCCTTGAGCAAATAGCCATAAATTCAGTCTTAGCGACGTTGAGGCTCAGTTTGTTAGCGATCAGCCATTGGTTGATTTTATGCAAATCGTTATTCATTTGGCTCTCAAGATCACTAAAACAAGAAGCCTTGAAACTGACACTTGTGTCATCAGCATACATTTTTGGCTGACCGATTTCCAGACATTTTGGCAAATCATTTAATATATAAATAATAAGCACAAGAGGGCCTAATATAGACTCTTGAGGCACTCCACACAAAATATCTTTTGCACTTGAGAGATGGCCATTGATAGAACATTTCTGTGACCTTCCATCAAGACACGATTGGAAAAATTTCCGGACGTTTAGGTCAAAACCATATTTGTGCAGCTTTGCCAGAAGGATTTGATGGTTAATGGTATCAAAAGCCTTTTTAAGGTCTATGATTATTACACCATTAATAAGACCCCTATCAATATTCATACTCCATTCGTTTGTCGCTTCTAGCAGAGCTGCAAGAATACTATGTAATGGCCTAAAACCCGATTGGAATTTGTTCAAGAGATTATCATCGTTAAAATATTTGTAAACTTGGTCAAAGATAACTTTTTCGAAAGTTTTTGCAACAATCGAAATGACTGATGTGGGTCTGTAGTTCAGTGTTTAGATCATGTTTAGCCCCTTTCTTAAAAATTGGTGTAACCCTGGCCACTTTCCATTCTGAAGGAAAGATTCCACTCTCTAGTGACGTGTTGAAAAGATGTGTCCGATGGCGTCACCAGCTATATTTAGTAGCTTTCCTTGGATTTTGTAAAGACCCGTCGCTTTTCGACCGTCGATTTTCCGTGGGAGATTTCTTACCCGATTGACAGTTACACCTTCAAAATGGAATTCAATGTCTGGCTCGAGATTGACTGCCGAAACAAGGTTGCAATTAGACTGGGGTATATTTTTGGTCAAATCTGGACCAACTGATGTAAAAAATGAATTAAATGTTTCTGATAACTTATCTGATGTATTGATAGTAGTTTCTCCTATTTTGATTTCATGAATACTGTTTCTATTGCTTTGACGACCTTGCGCTTCATTTATTAATTTCCGGTTTTTCGGGGATCTTTTTGCGCATGCTCAAGGCCAGTGGTAAAACATTTCTTTTTTTCTAATTTAATGTTATTATTAACTGCATTGCGAATTTTTTCGAATTCATTCCAATCCTCAGCTGAGCCACAGGAGTCTGCTTTGCGTTTCAGAAAATCTCTTTTGTGCATTGTACTTAGCAACTCAGGAGCGATCCACCGGGACCTTTTGTGTTTGGTTAGTTTGTTTATCACGGGCGCGTGTTGGTCGATCACCTTTATTAAAAGGTCTTTCCACGCCGCCCAGATAATTCATGAACCATATTCCAGTTTTTGTTTTGTAGGTCCCCAAGGAATGATTCCCGGTTGAAGTTTTTCATTGATCTTGATTCAATGTATTTATGAACATGCGTTTTCTCGTAACTGATTTTGCGTGTTACGTAGATAAGAGAGTGGTCGGATATACCAAGGTGGACAACGTCGCATTTAGAGACTTTATCAGCACAATTTGTGAGGCATAGATCTATTAGTGTCTCTGTTGCTGGCGTTATCCTCGTTGGATTAGTAACCAGCTGCGATAGCCCATCTGTATCCACTATATTTTGTAATTTTCTAGTTGGAAAATCTTGGGGGTCTATAAGCTGATTGCAGTTTTGGTCCTCTAAAATATAAAAGTCATTTAATTTTTCAAAGGGCCCGAATTTATCTATGGGGGCGTTAGCAGGTCTATACCATGTACTAATAAAAAATGGCTTAGACCTTGGCTTAGTTATTTCTATGGTTTTGGATTCGAGCTTATCGGAATCAAGATCATCGCGAACGCGGTAGTTGATGTGATTTTTTATATAAATGCAGACACCGCTTGCGCTTGCGATCATTGCGGACGACTTCAAAACCTGGTATTGATATTTCATCGTCGCTAATTGTATTGTCTATTTTTGTTTCATTGATTGAAAATATATCAATACATTTGTTTTCATTCATTAGCATACGGACTTCATCTATATGCGAAAGCAGACTGTTAACGTTGAGACAAGCCATAACAAAGCCACGACCAAAATCAATTCGATTAAAAGACTTACTAGAGGTGTTTTGCTCAGTCGGTCTCCTTCTTTAAAGTCATCCGACTCACACACAGAAACAACTAAACTATCTGCTTGTCCTGATTTGCTGCATTGCCTGGGTTGTTGTTCGCTATCTTCAGTAAAAGTAATCCTAGTTTGGACAGCGGAGACTGAAAATCCTGGAGGGACTTTTCTTTACGGCTGCTACAAGAATTTGCGCTGCGCAGGAGGGAAATTTCGATTGAGCAGTTTAGACAAAGTTTACGTATCTTTGCGACAAACTTTTGTAGGAGAGTCGGTTGGTAAATTGTTTGTTCCCGCATGAATAATAACTTGTTTGACGCTTGGCATATCATCGATTTTGTTTATTTCTAATGTAATCTGTTCGGCCTTTTTCCCTGGGAAGCGGTATAGTTTTACCGGCTTTCTTGATAGCTTGCTGCTCTTTATGTCTTTGACGAGAGAGTCACCAATAATTACAACGGTAGGCCTTGTCTGTTGACTTTCTCGGTTGCGATCGCTCGCTCCGATACCGGTTGCGTCCCAAGCATTTGTGTTGTTGGTTCTAGTGGGAAGTGAGTTACTAGCAGTGATTTCGACTGCAGAGATGGAAAGACCAGATGCGCCTAAGACGGATTCCGGTAGTTGAGTTCTTCCAGTCGTCGTTGTCTGGTGATACACGGTATGTTTGCTATGTAGGCAATATACTATATCCTTCGAGACGTATACATCAGATATATGTATTAATCCAATGTAATAAGTGGCTGTATCACCGGTGATAAATGATACCATTTCGTATATAGGCATTGTATAATATCCAGCAATAGCTTCAGATAAATTGGTACTAATTTTAAAAATGTAATAAGTGGCTACACCACAGTAGTACTATACGCTCACCTAGACCCAATTTGATCGATTAGTTTTTTCGGGTTCTGATTGGTGGAGAGGAATGATCGATTAGTTGGTTGGGGATGACGTCATTTCCGGTGGAGAGCTGTGGAGCGGAGGAGAAAAAAAGGAAGGAAACGTTTGGGGCGCGATGGTGTGTTGGTTTTATAGAGTCGGGTTGTGACGTCATGGCCTCGTGATGAGGGAGCCAATGAGAGAAGGGATGACATCATAGGGGAAAAAACGGTTGAACCGGTTTGAAGAGGCAGAGAGGAGCGTGGGGACGAAAAGGATAGAGACCCAATTTGATCGATTGGGTTTTACAGTCAAGGGGTGCAAAAATCACACGGAGGTATTTTTTTAAAAAAGTCATGATTTAATGCTAAAATATCCTATTTACAAGCAGGAACGTGTGAGGGTTTTAGTGACGACCTCGTCCTTTTTTTTGGTTTCTTTTCCTGTTGACTTTTTTTCGGAGCAGCACAGGTTTCTTGTTTTTAGCAGCCGGTTTCTTTTCTTGATTCTTTTTTCTTGGAGCAGCCTGGGTCTCTTTCTTTTAGCAGCCAGTTTGTTTTCTTTTTTGGAGAGTTTCTTGTCATGGTCCGGATCCCTTTCTAAAATCGGTTCGCCCTCTTTCTCCTTGTTGTCTTCTTCTTCTTTCTAGTCCTCGTAAAGATAAATGGGAAGATTGCAAAATAAAACACCGCAAGGTTTTTCGTTTTTAGGCGGTTCGCGATGATAGTGGGCAGGCCAAGGTCTGTCAAACTCTGCTCCGAACCACATCATGGCCCATCACACCAAACGCGAAGTGGCCAAGTATCCTACGGTCCGAAGCGATATTCGAACGAAGGCAATTTGTTGCAAGGCCGTATTCCCGATCGGTTGATCGTGGGTTTGCTACATGCCAATTCCTACAACGGCAACGTGGCCTACAACCCCTTTTCCTTTCAAAAGTTTGGCTTGATCAGCATCAAACAGATGGTGCGTGGAGAAGAGTATCCTTTCAAGATGTTGGAACTCAATGGGAGCAATACCCACAAAGACCTGGAAGGGTATTTTCGTTACATGCAAGCCAGTGACGCAAAGCGCAACCCAGCATAGTGACCCCGAGATGTGGGGAGGAACGGAATGTTACACGTTGTTCATGTTTAACAACGTGGCCAATGGTGCGGCCGATGAGGCCTTGATGAATCTGTGTCAGAAGGGAGAAGTGCGGGTCATCTTCCGATTGGGAGTGCCCGTCAATCACGTCATCAACGTGGTGTTGTACGCCGAGTTTGAAAATGTGTTGGAAATCGACGGAAACAATGCCGTCATGTACCGATTGTACCAAAGCTGAGTATAAAAAGGGGAGAGGGGGTTCCAGGACACCCAGAACCGTGGAATGGGTCGCCGCCTCCAACACTTAATTAGAACGGGCGGCACGTCACGATCCCCGGTTGGCGCCTTTCTTTGCGGGGGTCTTTGCCAGCGACCGTTTACCCTGGCCACCCGACCGCGATCGACCCATAGGCTACATTGTGAACACCGATCCGCACGATCAGCCAGGCCGGCATTGGTTAGCGGTGTGGACAAACGAGGAGAACTAGTGTGAACTCATGGACAGCTATGCCTTACCGTTGGAAACGTACGGCAGTGTTCCGTTGGAACAATGGTTCCATCAGCATTGGCCCATCGTGCAGACCAACCGCCAGAGTTTGCAAGCCGTGACCAGTTGAACCTGTGGCCATTACGCCTTGATGTATTTGTGTCAGAAGAGTCGAGGAACGAGTTTGCCTGACTTTTTGCGTTTATTTCATCCTCACGATTATGTCAAAAACGACCATGGGGTCGGTGCCTGGTTTCGAAAGCAACTGAAAGAAAGTGATCAATAAAACAGAGAAAAAACGAAACAAACACGTGTGGTCGTGTGTGTATAAAAAGGGAGAAGGAAGAAGGGGAAACGGGAGAGTCAACATATTTCGCACCCCGTCGAGTGTGTTGGTCGCGGGTCCTTCGGGCTGTGGAAAAACCTGTTTTGTCACCCGGGTGTTAGAAGACCCGTCTCAGTATTTCCGACCCGTTCCGACCACCTTTCATTATTGTTACGGCGCTTGGCAATATGGATTTCGACCCTTTCAAAAACGCGGTATTCATCTCCACGAAGGGTTGCCACGAGCGAGGAGTTGGAAGCCTGGTTTGGAAAGACGCGGGAAAAGGTGTTGGTCTTGGACGATTTGATGGAAGAAGGAGGCAGAGACAAAGGGGTGTTGGATCTCTTCACGAAAGAATCGCATCATCGCAACATCACGGTCCTGTACTTGTGTCAAGATCGTTTCCGCCCGGCAAATATATGCCAAGACCATTCGCGCAATGCGCATTACGTGGTGGCCTTCAAAAACCCACGCGATCAATTGGGGAAGCGCAATTTGATGATGCAAGCGTTTCTCACCCATTGGCGAGACACGTTGGACATGTACGAAAACGTGACGGGTCGTCCTTTCGGGTAATTGATGATTGATTTACATCGGTTGTTTTCGCAGCTCTTAAAAGGCGAAGGGTGGACGCACACGTTCACTCGTGCTGAGAAGAAGGAGACACCACGACTTCCACTGGGGTAGGCGCCTCGCAAGGCAACCGTTCCTCGCCTCTATCCGTCAATTTCGACGAACTGTTTGCCCAACTTCCTACGTTCGAACCCTGGGACACCTCCACCCCTCGATCACCACCCCCACCCTCACCCACCGGAATAGGAAGTCTGACTACCCCTCAACCCTCACCACCACCACCACCCTCGCCGCCGCCGCCGCGTTTACCTCCCGTCGGGGTAGACAGTCGACCCTTTGTAGGAATGAAACAACCTCAACAACGCCCTTGGCCACCCTCCAAGGCGTCGTTGTCCTCTGGGTCTCCGCCCTCGTTGAGAAGGTCCAGTCGTCTCACGCAAGAGGATTTGCGTCGTCAATTCGATTTGTTAGCCGAAGATCAAAGTACGCGTGGACGAAACATTGCAGCCGTGACGCACACCAACACCATCACCACCGTCTATAAAGACGGTCGAGCTCCTAGCGCGCATCGGACTTCGTCGCGTCTTTCCACCCCGACGGCCACACCATGAAGAAGACCACACTATGTCTCTGTGGGCGTCCATGCCCGTGCTGAGGGCCACGTCGTGGAAAGGGCACCTGCTCGAACGTTTAGATTCCCAATTTGCTTTTTACCATCGTCAATGGTGGTGTCATCGTCGTTTGTTTTATCGTTTGAAACGCCTTCACGACTGGTCCAATGGGTTGGCATTGATGATTATGGCCGCCGGCGTCATTGTGGGTCTCGTGTTAAAAAACACGGTACTGGTGGCCTGTTTGGCGGCCGCCGGCACGTTGGTGAAAGGATGGAACGAGTTGAAGAAGTGGGGATTGAAAATGCAAATGAGTCAGTTTGCCTACACCACGTATGCCAAGACTTTGAACGAATTGAGAACGTATGCGGGAGGTGAACCCGTGGATCATTTGGATGGGTTTTGTTCAAGATGTAAACGTTGGACGACATGGTGACGGATTTTGCTCCGCCCGTACCGGACTGGTGCGTCCTGGATTATGGTCAACGTTATGTGTATGTCCCCATGACCATGTCCCCCGACGGTATAAAAGGAAGAGGGGACGTCACACCGAAAACGTTAGAATGCCTCGTCAGCGACGAAGGACGGTCAAACGCCGTCGAAGAACGACGAAAAGAGGAAGTAGAAGAAAAAGAAGTCAACGAGGCGGAATACTCCCCTTCTTGCCCCTCCTTATCCCTGCCCTCGCCGCAGCAGGCAAAGCAACCGCTTTAGGAGCCGTTGGCGGGGCGGCCGGATACGGTGCCAAGAAAGCCATCGAGGCGGCCGAACGCCGCTAAAAAACATGAAACGCATCAAGCGTCAACTCCCCTTCTTGCAAGCCGCTTTCAATCAACTGTCTCAACGTCGTCATTTGTTACAACACGCCAACCGTGATCAGATCAATGCGATCAGCGAAACCGTCTTGAATCTCTTACGAAATCGTATTCCCCTGACTCCCCCGACCATGGCCCGGTTGAGACGCTATAAAAAGGTGTTACGCGACGTGGGGAAAAGTCACCATACCGCTCAAAAGGCGACGTGAACGGTTGATGAGTCAACGTGGAAGTGGATTTTGGCTCGGTTTTAGAAACGCGTGTCGTTGTCTTTTTTGAAGACGGAAGAAATGATCGTCTTGCCCAAAAAAGAAGTGCCTGAGGTGGTGCAATGGTACAAGGGCCAATTGACGGGCAATGCCCTCTTAGAACGCGCCGGACGTTTAGCCGCCCAAGAGAAACGCCTTTTGGCCGATCCGACATTGGACGCCGCCGAAGCCATTCAAAAAGTACGCCCCGTTTCCCAAGCCTTGCGTACCGCCACCAAACGGTTGAGACCGTTTCCCGTGGCAGGTGTGGGTGAACCGCCTTTGGCCGTCGACGACGACGACGACGACAACCAAGACTTGGTGAGCAGTGCGGTGGAACGGTTGGTTCAAGTGCCGCGGGTCAAACCCGAACCGCGTACACCCCAAAGAAAACCTCTTCCACCGAAACCCGAACCGCGCACACCCAAACCCGACCCCGACCTGCTCGCCCAGTTCCAAACCGGCAAACTACCCGTCACGAGGACAAAAATAAATTTACCCAGTACGTCCAGTACGAGTGGAGCCCGTCCCAAAACCACGACCCAGGCGAAACAGAAGAAGAGGGGTTGGACCTCGGCCGCTTGGGAAGGGAGTTCACAGGGTATAGAAGATGATGTGACGCCCCGGGCCGTCAAACGTTTGAAAACTGCACCCGGTTGGGAAGATTTTGACCAACCCAAGTTACGGCGCGATTATTGAGAAGAAGAAGAAGATGGTAGGCAAGAGGAGGAGACCCTCTCAACGAGGCAAGAGGAGGAGGAGACTCTCCCAACGAAGTCAGGGGTTGGATATTCAAAAACTCTTGAACAAGACCGGCATCGAATTCCATTGGTCAGGGTATCAGTACATGGGTCCCTGGACGCATTTGGCCAAACGGTTGAAACGAAGCGATCCAGGCATCAATCGTTTGGACAAGATCGCCAAACAACACGACATTGATTATTCGCACACAAAGACCCTACAGGACAAGCATCGTACCGATTGCAAGATGATTCGCGCCATTGAAAAACTACCGGGGCGTAAGAAATGGCCCGAAACGATTGTCAAGAATATCATGAAAACCAAAGTGCGACTCAATCTGTAGGGCCTAAAAGAAGAAGAAAGATCCCTCAGAGGTCATACTTAGGAAAACAGAAACGTAAACCCGCTACGAGATTAAGGCGAAAGGCTTGGTGACGGAGGTTTTCGGGCGATTGGCAAAAGCACCAAGAGTAGAGAGACAACCACTAGAAAAAAATTAAAAGAAGAGTTCAGGGATCGAGTTGCACCTGGAGGGCAGAAAGAAGAAAGGCACAAGGATCTTCTTCTAGTCCTATCTCCCCAAGGTGATCCACCCAAGCCCGTAGCTGATCCGTGCTAATATAGGAACCATTTAAGGAAGAAAACCCCGTATAGATTGGAACCAAAAAACGTAAACCCGGTACGCGCATGAGGCGGAAGGCGTGGTGGCGGGTATGTCAAAAGCACCGAGAGTAAGGAGACAGCCACTAGAAAAAAAGAAAAATCATTTTTGGTGTTTAGGGATCGAAAGGATTTTCTTCTAGGTCTATCCCCCTAAGGTGGTCCACCCAAGCATGGATCTGACTCGACCTGATATAGGATCCATTCCGTGAAGAAAACCCAAGTGGAAGATTTGCTCGGGCGATTGACAAAAACACCGCGAGTAGGGAGACAGCCACTAAAAAACGAGAAAAAAGGACTAAATACGAATGGGTCTATGGAGGCGCCGGGAAAGGGTGCAAAAACACCATAGAGGCATGGCCATCCAGTAAGGATAAAAAAAATCTCAATAACTAAGGCATCATTGGGGTACCAATCCATTATTTATTTACACTATTTACATTAAGTTCACAAAACCTTGTCGCCCTAATAATCTAACAGGCATTCTCAAATGAGAATGAATTGTATTGTCTCTTCGGCAGTTGTAGTTACGTGGCTCATAAACACAAAGGACACATCCGTTTAAAATCTAGAGGGGAAAAGGAAAAGGAAAAAATACCTCTTAGACTAGGAGAGCGACAAGGTTTCAAAAAAACATGCAACGGTGCAATATAAAATGAACATGAAGGTAACACAACATGAAGGTCCAAACCGGTTTAAACTGGTAGGATGAGGTCATCGGTTATTTTTGTCATTCACTGGAAAAATGACGTCATCGGCTTATTTTGAACTCACCCCACCGGTTCAAACCAGTCCAAACCGGTTGGATGACGTCATCGGTTTTGGGGTCTATATAAGTCGACGCGCACTCGGCTATCGCCGTTCAGTTTTCTCCAGTGAGCTACACTTTGCACACAAAGGAAAAAATGAGCGATCGCCCTTCTATCTGGGAAGTTTTGGCAGCGTTGGAAGACGATGAAGAGGTTGAAGCGCTTCTCATTTAAGCGGCTGAGGAAGCCGAAGAGGAGCAAGCCTTTATTGACGCAGTGGAGTTAACCGAACGCCAATTCCTCCCGCCAGAACAACATGGTGGTGGGGGTGCTGTGCCTGATGTGGAGGAGGAACAAGCAGGTCCTTCGAGAGGACGCCTGCGATTTGCTCTCGAGCCTGTGGTGGATCGTCGCAGCGTGTCGATGGGCGTCCGCGAACGCGTCTTTCGAACACGCGTCCACCAGGAAGGCCGTTTTGAGCACCGGCAACGCTTGGACCATGCCCTCATCCAAGGTTTTCGCTCTGGCCTGGAACAACTCCTGGACCAAGAGAACACGGCGGACCGCGACCGAATGTACTTCACCATCGCATCCAACCTACCATGGATGGGGATTGACAGCACGGGAATGGCAACAAGGGGGTTACCGCGTCGATACCGTCCTCCAGAACTTGAGCAAAGTTCTCAACTCCAACGAGGAGTTCCAAATAGACAACAGTTTTAATTTATCCTTCGTCCACGTCCGCGGTCCCCCCTACGGCGGTGGCAAACGTGGAAAACGCCGGACACATGTCTTCTACCCGTCTCCGTCTGAAGAAACAGACGGTGGTGACCATTCCACAGACGGACGACAACCTGTGTTGCGCCCGGATCACTGTTACGGCCCGTGCCAAGGACGAAGACCATCCTCAGTGGCGGGCCTTCCAACGGGGTCGTGCGATCCAATTTACGAAAGCCCTGGAGCTTAACCAGCAGGCCGACGTCTCTCTGGGAATGTGTGGACCCCCTGAGCTTTGCCAGTTTGCCCGAGCCCTGCCCACTTACAAGGTTATGGTCGTCGACGGCAGACGCAACTACCACTGCTTCGCGTACGGCGAGGGGGAGACGTTGCCCGGGCTTCTGTACGACGATGGTCACTACGAAACCTTGACGTCGTTGCCGGGGTTCTTTGGACGCAGTTACTTTTGTGACCGTTGCTATCAGGCTTACGACAATGCAGGTCGACATGCCTGTTCCAACAACCGAACCACTGCGGTGCCTGTTACAGGACGACTGTGGCGATTACCGGGAGGAGTACGACCGCTACCGTTCCCCCACGGTGTCGTGTCGGTCTTGCCACCGACAGTTCTACGGAGAGCGGTGCTTAAGCAACCATCTTCTCAAGACGCCCGCCGGAACGCCCGTCGATCCCCAACATCGGAGCGCGTGCGACTGTCGTCGCCACTGCTACAAACTCCTGCGAGGATGGATCGGGATCCGGGACCACCAATGTGGGCACGCCCACATTGGCCGTGGCCAAAACCGAATCCGATCTTGTCCCTGTCAGCCTTTCCGAAGACTTTTGGGCTGACAGAGCTCAAGATGTGGTTCTTCTTGCATCTGTTCAACACCCGGGCCAACCAAGAGTATGTGGGTCCACTCCCCGCCAGGGAGGACTACTTGCCGGACAGTATGATGGTCAAGGGGCGCCGAGAGTTCGACGCCTGGTACGACGAGCAAGTTGCACGACACGTCGTCTTCAACTTCCGACAGGAGTTGATCGACTATTGCAAGTCCGACGTCAAGCTGTTGAAAAAGGGTGTTTGAAATTCAAGCGGGACTTTGAACGTATCACCTCGTTCAACCCCTTCGACCAGATGACAATTGCTTCGGCTTGCAACCGGGACCTGCGCCAGAATCGACTCGAGGCCAACACCATTGCCTCCGAACCTTTGCAAGGCTGGCGTTTGAACACCAACCACTCCCACGTCGCTATGGAATGGTTAACGTGGACCGAGCGCCAACTGCAAGGTCCCGACGCTGCTGCTCCTCCTCGCCTCCAGCACGCCCGCAACCAGGGGGAATTCCGCATACCCAACCCCCGCTACACCGCCGACGGGTACGACGCCACCACCCGTACCGTCTACGAGTTCCACGGGTGTTACTGGCACGGGTGTCTCACTTGCCATCCTCAACGTCAGGAGAGTCACCGTCGCCTCTTGGACCGGTCCACGGACGACGTGTATCGCACCAACCAGGCCAAGATGCAGTACCTGCGGGACCAGGGCTACACTGTCATCGAGATGTGGGAGTGTCAATGGACCGTCACCAAGGCACAAGATCCAGAACTCCGGGCGTGGTTGGATCAACATGATCTGCAGGAGCCCTTGAATCCCCGTGAGGTTTTCTTTGGCGGCCGAACCAACGCCGTCAAACTGTATCACCAAGCCGATGTGGACGCCGGGGAAGAGATTCGGTATTACGACTATACGTATCCCATTGGGCATCCTGTGATCCATTATGCTCCCAACACCACCGACCTCTCCGACTACTTTGGGATCGCCAAGTGTACCGTCCTGCTCCCTCCAGGCCTCTACCACCCTGTGCTACCGTACCGGAACCACGACAAATTGACCTTCCCGTTGTGCCGTTCCTGTGTCGAGGAAAACATCGACCGTGCTCTTCTCGACAAAGTTCCCCAATGTCACCATCGGGACAGCGAACGCGCTTTGACCAGAACCTGGTGTACCCCCAAACTCCAAAAAGCCGTCGCCCTGGGTTATGAGATCCTACACATCAACGAAGTCTGGTCTTTCGAAGAGAAACGGAAAGGTCTCTTTGCTGACTACGTCAACACGTGGCTGAAAATTAAGCAAGAGGCCAGCGGTTGGCCATCGTCCTGCACTACCCGTCCCCAGCGTGAACAGTATGTCCAGGACTACGAAGCACGCGAAGGGATCCATCTCGACTACGACCTCGTCGAACATAAGCCAGGTCGACGGTCTTTGGGCAAGATGATGGTCACCAGCATGTGGGGCATGTTTGGTCAACAAGACAACAAAACCCAACTCCAAGAGTTCGTGAAACCCCAACCCTTCCACGCCTTCCTGGACAGTGACCAACACGACAAACAGTACGTCAGCCCCTTGTCGGAAGAGCGGGTGGAGGTGCACTTCAAGCAACAACGTTAGGCAGCTTACGATGCTAGGACGGGAACGTCAACGAAGACGGTTGTTAAATTTTTGACTTTCCGTTTTCCCCATTCTTATTTGTATAACTCATTTGTTTCTTTTTTGTTTTACCTGAAGGTGTGTGAATATGAAAAACTATAGGCTTTAACTTGAAATCTGCACGAAGATTAAAATGATTCATACTCTTACGTTCACGTTCTCTACAAAACTCCAGAACTGAGCTTTTCACGTTCTGTTTTCTAAAGACGACGACGGAAAGTATGCCAGCTGGTTGCGTTCCCACGTGAAGTCACTGTATTCTGTAATTAAGTCTATTGTTTTGTAACGTTATCGTTGACGTTGTAGTCCCAGCATCGTAAGTTCCCTGAACAACACTGTCAGAACCTCTCGCCCAACGTCAACATCTTTGTGTCCGCTTTCACCACCTGCTGGGCCCGTCTTCGCCTCTAAGAAGCCCTGGAGCTCTTGGGGGAGCGCGTGCTCTACTTTGACACGAACTCCGTACTGTTCACCTATCGACCAGGACAACCCTGTCCTGCCTTGGGAAGCTACCTGGGCGATTTTAAGGACGAGATCGAGGGCGGAAATGCCATCGTCAAGTTCTGTTCAGGGGGACTCAAGAACTACGGGTACCACACACGTGCTGGACACACCGTCTGCAAGGTCCGCGGATTCTTCTTTAACTACCAGGGTCAGCAACAACTGAATTACGCGGTCTTGCGGGATAACACCCTGGCCGAGCTGCGACGTCCTCTGGCCGCCCCCCGAACCACACGCGTCACCCAGTCTCACACCATCGCCAGGGACGCCAAGTCCTACACTCTCCACACACGACCGGCCCATAAGGAGTATCGCCTCGTGTTCTCCAAGCGGGTCTTGGACCCGACGACGGCTCAAACCTACCCTTATGGGTACGAACGCCTGTCGGAGCAAGAGCTCCAGAACATGGACACCCTTATGGACTTGGCCCTCTAAAAGGGTACCATTTTTTCATAGCCGCGAGCACATGACGGAGCAAGAGCTCCTGAACCCTCAACTCGTTCGTGGCCCTGTACATAGTTTTGTAAATAGTTTTGTACATCGTTTTTGTCGGGTTTTTGAACTTAGTTGTATATCACTTTCTAGAGAGAACCGTCGTAGCTCGGACGGTAGAGCGTTGAACTCTTGATCCAAGGGTCGCCGGTTCGAATCCTGCCGAGGGTATTCTTTTTATGGACTTGGACCTCATTTTTTATAAGCTTGTACCTCATTTTGAACTCGCTTTGTCATAGAAACCCTTGTAGCTCAGTGGGTTAGAGCGTTGGACTTTTAAACCAAGGGTCGCCGGTTCAAATCCGGCCAAGGGTGCCTCCAAAAAAGACAAGGTAGTGTAATTGGTAACACGCCGTGCTGTGGCATCGGAATTTCGGGTTCGAATCCCGGCCTTGTCCTTTTTTCTTTCTTTCTGTTGTAAACAGCCATGGCCATTAAATCATGACTTTTTAAAAAAAACCATCTGTGACCTTTTTTTCCCCTAGGTTTCGCGCAAAGAGCGCGGAAACCCACCCCGCGCGAACCCCGTCGCGCGCGACCCACTCCTAATCGATCAAATTGGGTCTCTATCCTGTTCGTTCCCACGCTCCTCTCCGCCTCTTCAAACCGGTTCAACCGGTTTTTTCCCCTATGATGTCATCCATTCTCTCATTGGCTCCCTCATCACGAAGCCATGACGTCACACCCCGACTCTATAAAACAAACACACCATCGCGCCCCCAACGTTTCCTTCCTTTTTTCTCCTTCGCTCCACAGCTCTCCACCGAAAATGACGTCAACCCCAACCAACTAATCCATAATTCCTCTCCACCAATCAGAACCCGAGAAAACTAATCGATTAAATTGGGTCTAGGTGAGCGTATAGTACTACTCACCATCGGTGATACATGATATTGTTTGCTATATAGGCAATGGACTATATCCTTCTACACGTATACATCAGAAATATGTACTAAGCCAATGTTATAAGTGGTTGTATCACCGGTGATACACGAAACCGTTTCGAATATAGGCATTGTATAATATCCAGCGAAAGCTTCGCATAAATTGGTATTAATTAAATGTATTATGTGGCTGAATCACCGGTGATACACCATACTGTTTGCTATATAGGCATTCTACTATATCCTGCGAGAGCTTCACATTTAAAGGTACTAATTAAATGTAATGTGTGGCTGTAACCCCGGTGATACGCGATACTGTTTGCTATAAAGGCATTGTGGTATATCCTGTCAGAGTCTCGCATATATAGGTACTAATTAAATGTAATAAGTGGCTACATCATCGTTGATGCATGACTGACATGATACTTTTGCTATATAGGCAATGTATTAAATCCTGTGAGACGTATACATCAGAAATATGTACAAATCCAATGTCATAAGTGGCTATATAACCAGTGATTATAATACCGTTTGCTATATAGGCATTGTACTATATTTCGCAACACCTTCACATATTTAAGTACAAATTAAATGTATTATGTGGCTGAATCACCGGTGATACACCGGTGTATATCCCAGAGTGGCGCAGTGTATACCCCAGAGTGGCGCAGTGTATATCCCAGAGTGGCGCAGTGTGTAGCACAGAGTGGCGCAGTGTATATCCCAGTGTGGCGCAGTGCATAGCACAGAGTGGCGCAGTGTATATCCCAGAGTGGCACAGTGTATAGCCGAGAGTGGCGCAGTGTATATCCCAGAGTGGCGCAGTGTATAGCCAAGAGTGGCACAGTGTATATCTTAGAGTTGCGCAGTGTATATTTTAGAGTTGCGCAGTGTGTGGTGCAGTGTGTAGCAGAGTGGCGCAGTGTATATCTTAGAGTGGCGCAGTGTACTGCCCAGAGTGGCACATTGTATTACCTAGAGTGACGCAATGTATATCCGAGAGTGGCGCAGCGAAGAGCCCGAGCTCTTTTTCCTGTAACCAAGAGTTGCTCAATGACTAGTCCCTGGTGGTCCAGTATCGGCTCAGAGTGGCTCAGCAAATTACGAACTTAGCCCAGAGTGGCTTAGAAATCCAAGTCAAGTTGGAGCATCATTACCTTTGATCTGCATATACGAGTGTTATTCTTTGTATATATTGTCCTGATGTCATCAGGTTTCTTATTGTATGTGGAAGCGGTAGTCAGTATAGTGTTTAACAGGTGTGCATTTCAAACTGATAATTAAATCATCTGAACATACCCACCAGGTTTCTGTATCTCACTAAATTAATTTTTTATATTTCAGATATCCTGAGAAAAAAGGATTTTGACTGAGACACCGATGCTTCATGATTCTTCATTAGACGCACTGATTCCCGACATGCTGGGGATAGTCCTTGGTTCTAGTGCAGATTCGACAATTCGAAAGTATACTCGAGGATAGAAACGTTGGTCAGAATGGGCAAATAAAAGATCGGAGTTCCTGTTATCTCCGCACAGCCGTTGTCAATAGCCCTGTACCTCACTTGTCTAGTGAATAAGGCAGTTGAACAAAACCAGTCCGTAGGGCCAATAGAAATTGCTGTTTACAGCATACGCTGGGGTCATCGCATGGCCGGCCTGCTATCTCCCACTGGCCACAGCACAGTTTTTCCAGTGTTCGAAGGAGCTAGGAGGAAGCTGGCGAAACCAGTCCAACTAAAAGAACCATTGACTGAAGCAGCCTTGAAGTGTATTTGCGAACATCTGCTTCCTTAGAAGTTACTCGTTTTTTGTTTATTTTGATAATGGGATACTCGGGTCTTTTTCCCATAAGTAAGATACTTGGTATCAAATTGTCAGATATCGTCATTATCAACTCATTCATGTCAATTTCAGTTCCTAAGCGTAAGAATGATCAACACAGACAAGGGCACATTTCAGTTCTAGCCCGTTCAAGAAAGCTCACTTGTCCTGTTTCCTTTACCGAGGAGCTCATTTCTTTACCTCCTTTACAGGACCCGAAAACTTCATTGCCTATCGTTCGCCGTATTGTTAAATCCAAGAATCAAGAACGTTTTCATGATTTTTTGAGTATTTCGTATTACACTGCTTTAGATGCTATCAGAAAGTTTATCGCTCCCTTTGTATCGCGACCTACAGAGCATTTCGCCATACACAGTTTAAAGAGTGGCGGCGCCAGTAATGCCGGCTTTAAACGTATGGAAGCAGATCTGAAGGAAAGGCATTGCGGGTGGAAAGATCACAGAACGAAGCGGAAATATTCGAAAAGGTCTCCCGAGGAACTTACAGAAGTAACAAAAGCGATGAATTTGTATAATTTTTGAACTTTTTTTGGATTTGTCTGTTTGCCCTGTGGAGGGGCCGGTTAACATCTTTTGCTTTAGGTCTTAGGGCTCCATCCAGATTTCCTATCGGCCTTTTTTCCCCACAAGGATTCTTGCCGGGGTTTTTTCTGCCCCCTCCCTGACGTTTTCCCACTGCTAATCAATTGCTCAGTATATTAAACAACGTGTGTCATGAGATGAGTATACATAAATTGAAGCAAACTATCGTATGATTATAATTAGTACTGTCATTATTTCTTTAGACTCAATAAACGATACACCGGTTACCGTGTCCGCTGCCGAGCTGTATCCAGTGATTAAACAGTATTATTGGTGTATGTGTTTTGGTATGTAGCTACCTGTGTACGGTTTATCACATAAAGAGCCATAAAAGCACATTGCCTTTTCCTCGAAAGCTCGTTGAAGCTTTCGAATTTCTTGATGAGTGCTTCCTTGCAGTGAATTTGATGCATTATTCATACCTGATCTAACTTTTGTCTCCAAATGCTTCCCCCTGATCTTGTCCCCAGATCTCGTTTGGCGGTTCGAGGACAAAAGGGACGAGATTAGCTTCCCCCAACAGGCACTCCAACCGCGAGTCCTCGATGAACAAAAGGCAAAGAAGAAACCATGTACTCCGGGCTTTTTCAATATACCAAATAAACTGATTGGCCCGATGCAACAAAGTAACCTTACGAAGAAGCTGATTGGCCTCCAGCGGTCAAACCATATGGCGTTACATCCCCGCCAAAATTCAAGTTTTGTTTTTATCATCACAGTTTGCTTTTTAAAAGTGTTTACAATTAAGACCTTAGCTTTTAGGTACAAAATGTTTACTTTGAATTCAATATTGTACCTCATTTGATCGGTTACCTTTTAAAATACTAGAAAATAATTAAGATTTAACTTTTTCATGCAAAAACTTTACTTTGAATTCATTATTGTACATGCATTTAATCAGTTAAATTTCAAAATGATAGAAAAGAATTGAAGATTTAACTTTTTCTGCAGTAATCAAAAGTTTTCTTCAACAAAAAAATATTTTGCTTCATTAATCAAGCAATCCGTTGAAAATTCAAATTTCTTTTGCAATCAAACCTTTGACTAAACATTCAAGTCTTCGCTTCAACGTCCAGTCTAAGTACAACTGATTTCGACGACACGACAAGCGTCTGACAACATACGAGTTTTGAATTCAAAATTCTAGTTTTGGTTTGAACTTCACGGTAACATGCCAACATGCTCAAGGTAAGGCATGTGCACGGCCAGACTACCCAACATACTTTAATGGCTTTGAATTTCAAATACACTTCTAACGCGCTCAAAGGCTCCCCTGGGAGATGCCCTCTATTGTGAAACAAAAAAGGACCGGTCCCCATTAAACTCAAGTCACGAAATCGGGGAACAACAAAGGGGGTTAGGGGCGGGAGTGACCAAAGTGACATTTACATTGTTCGCTCTAAATTCAGTTCGATCACGCTCAAAGGCTCCCATGGGAGATGCCTCTATTGTGAAATAAAAAAGGAGCGGTCTCCATAGTGCTCAAGTCACGAAATCGGGGGACAACATAGACGGGTAGGGTCGGGGGTGCCCAAAGTGACCCCAACATTGTTCGCTCTAGATGCAGTTCGAACGTGCTCATAGGCTCCCCTGGGAGATGTCTCTATTGTGAAAAACAAAAGGAGCGGTCCCCATTGACTTCAAGTCACGAAATCGGGGACAAAAAAAGGGGGATAGGGGCGGGGATGACCAAAATGAATCCAACATTGTTCACTCTAAAGAGGAGCTTAAAAATGGCAAAAATGGCAACCCGTTCTAGCAGGTTTGTCAACCCGTTGTAGCCAATCCAACTCTAGCTTGTCGAGCTCCCAAGTTGCTGTAGTGGGTTGAAAAAACAGCAACCCACTATTGTATATACTGGGCACTCAACCGGCTCTAGCAGGTTGATCAACCCATTGTAGCCTATCCACCTCTAGCTTGTTCAGCTCTCAAGTTGCCGTAGCGGGTTGAAAAACAACAATCCAGTATAGTATATACTGGGCGCTCAACCGGCTCTAGCTGGTTGGTCAACCCGGTGTAGCCGAAGCAAGCTCTAGCGGGGTTGAATTCTCAAGCTGCCGTAGCTGGTTGAAAAAACAACAATCCAGTATAGTATATATTGGGCGCTCAATCGGCTCTAACAGGTTGGTCGAACCGTTGTAGCAGAAGCCAGCTCTAGCGGGATTAGCTCTCAAGCTGCCATAGCGGGTTGAAAAAACAACAATCCCGTATAGTATATGCTCGGCACTCAACTGGCTCTAGCAGGTTAGTCAACCCGTTGTAGCCGATCCTGTTCTAGCAGGTTGAGCTCTCAAGCTGCCGTAGCGGGTTGAAAAAGATCAATCCAGTATAGTACATACTGGGCACTAAACCGGCTCTAGCAGGTTGGTCAACCCGTTGTAGCCGATCCTGTTCTAGCAGGTTGAGCTCTCAAGCTGCCGTAGGGGGTTGAAAAAATTAATTCAGTAAATGTATGTTTTTTTCGCTCAACCGGTTGATTAGCTCAAATGAAACCAACCTTCGAACGTGAATTCGTGAAGCACTTTTTCAAATAATAACTATTGTATTCTCTTTTATAATCCAGCTATAGTCAACAGTGGCCATGTTCCTCGATTCACGCTTCGATTCACGTGCCTTAACTGTTTGCATATTTTGCTATCTCTGAAAGCTGCCTGAAACTCTTTTCTCTGATTCCAAAGCCAGATGAAGAACTCCAAATAAAACGTAAACCTAACCTGCGACATTTTTTGCTAGATGATTTGATACATTGGATGTAGGAGTTGAACTGCTCGCAAATCTCACTATTGACTTGTTTCTTTTTAAGGCGGCTGTAATTGAAAACTGACGAACATATGCGATGGAAACCATGAAAAATGTCGTGAAACATTTTTGATTTGATAAAATATCCACTCTCTCTATTTAGTCCGTATTCTTCAAGTCCGCATGCGAAGTCATAAAATAATGTATTTGGTGGAATCTCTAGATGCGTGTACAAAGAAGCCGCAGGATCTTTTCTTCCCTCATTTCCGTCTATGATATGGAATCCATAACAATCGCCGTGTCGAGGGCAAAACCAAAGAAATTGTTCTGTTATCCCTGGCTTTCCGCCTAACGTGTAACGTTTATTGCAACTTTCGCACACAGGAGTGTCGTAATCAGAACACGACTTCTCCTTGTCAATTAAAAATTGACGCACTTTACGCACAGCCTTGCCCTCGGCGTTAAAATAATACGACACTCCATTCTTCGTTGGATTGTATGACGATTGAATTGGCTCTGGCTGCTGAGGTGGCACGGACAATTTCTCAACTTCTAAAACTCATGCCACCAAGTATCGTAGAAGGCTTAGGGTGTCTAGGGCGGGCGTATGAAACGCATCTTGAGTTAAAGCCAAAGCCACTAGCAAACTCGACATCTCTGGGCAAACTGTTTCTAAAAATCCCGCAATCTCCACAATACTTCGCTCTGTTATCTCTTCTTTTAGGTAATTTTCTAACTCATGAAGTGCTTCCACGGGAAGAAGAGATGTAACTGAAGAATCACTACAAAGCAGTTCAATGAATAATGCCGAGGCATTCAATTCAGCGTCACGCATTTTCCGATTAACAAATCTATTTAAAAATGAGAAAGCCTCAGAAGGCGCAAAGTTTACGACCTTCGAACACAGCTCCTTTTGAGGCCTCACACTTAACCCAGCTATAACAGCTCTAGCGTCCTCTTTTAGAGCCCGGCGAAGATCTCTAGTTCCTTCTATACTTGTTTGTTTTCCGTTTTTTTTTGGATAATAGAAAAACGTTCTATCATATCTTCTCATAGGAGTTTCGATGATGGATGATCCTTCGTTGGATTCCTCGTTAGGTTTGTTTTGGCATCTGATTTTTAAAATTCCAGTACGCGTACCGTCTCCAGCAAGAACAGTGGGGGCGTGGCCACAACAAAGTTCCTGTCTCGTAAACTGACCTTGTAATTTTGATGCCCACGAGAGAAACCACTTTTCAAACGTTGACGGAGACATGAATCCCCTACATTCAGTTCCTCGCATTTTGTATTTTTCGCTGTACAATTTGCAGAACCCAGTAAACGTTGGCTTGCTGTTTGTGTTGACATAAGAAATGTACGCCCACCCGATTTCTTCTCCAGCACAGGTCTCCTTTGATACCTGAAAATGGACTCCTCTTTCCCATCGTAAACTAGGGAGCACTTTCCTGATATGCATGTCCGTTTTATAGACTTCGCACTCTACTGCACCTATCATTGTGAATACCAGTGTTGTACCTGAAGAAATTAAATGTTTGATTAAATAATGCAATTTACATTTGTGAGCTGTGATATATGAATAAGAAATAAACAAATAAAATGATCCGAACTTTGACTTTCGACTACACGAGCCAAACGCATTTCCCTTTTTTTTCTAAAACGCCATCTCTGTTCGTCTGCAATGTCCAACCAGCCTGAGGAGAAAAAATAAAGGAAATAGGACTTAAATGATATTTGTTATCGAACACGTGTATTTCTTTTTCGTTGTTGATTAGGAGAATTATTGGTGAATAACAGCAATAAGAACCTGGATAGAAACGCCAATGGTCTGTAATAAGCTAAATGGTATTTATGCCGAGTTATTAATTATGACTTTATTCTAAAGATAATCCTCTATCTGTGGCGTATGTATTGTTACTGTTGCGTAAACCGTGGAAAAAAGATGGTGCAGCGCTACGGCACCTGCTGTAGTTCGGGGCTAGATTCCCGGCTTGGGTATAAAAATGCATATATACAGGCCCTGTCTTGCACTTAGTACTCAGAACCTCTGAACTAACAAGGCCTAGCACACAGAACACACTCTTTTACAGTTAATTACGTTAAAAAAAGCTGAAATAAGTAATTGGATCAGCTTTCGAACAGTTATTCCTGCTAAAAATTCGTGCCTATAAGTTTTCCTTTCCTTGTAACAATCCAACTTAATATTAACTTGCCACAAGCAGAATCAGTAAACTAGCTTGTAAAGTAAGTATGTAAAGTCGACATTGTACCTGACATTTGCAAGGTTCGGATGGTATCGATGGCACCAGTGGGCGTTGACCAATTAGACAACCACCTTCATTTCTCTTGACAACGTTATCATTCCATCCATCTCGAGTTTTGACAAATTCCGAGAAGTTTGTATCTTCCGTTCAATTTTTAACTGGATGCGTGGATAGAGATGAAAAATTCCAGGTACCAGCGTTAACGTCAAACACTTGACTCCAACTCAACTCCTAAAGTTATCGAAGATTAAGCAACTACTACATGGTTTACCAACAGAGCTAGCCTCCTTTGCAGCCGTTTTTTGTGTAGGAGGCTACAAAAGAGCTAGAAAACATAGAAAGCAAATATTTGGCTGCTTTCCCACTTGTTCGCCTAAATATGATAATCTAGTTTCAGTTTCACCGTTTTTTTAGTTTTTGTACATTTTTATATACACGCAATGTCTCAAAGAGCAGATTTTGAATGACTGTAGTAGAATGAGTAATTCTCTTTATACAATTAAATGATTCACTTGCAACGAAAAGATATACCTTCTCGTCCGTTCCCTGAGTTTCATTGACACTTGTGGAATTCTGTGACGTCTACTGGTCCTGGTTATTGCACAAACTTCCCTGCTCCGATTTCAGGCGGTCCATCACGTGTTTCTCATGCTCACAGCGGTTTTCATATCTTTTGGATGTCCACTGACAAAAGCCTGACTGGCATTTTATTGTATGTTTGGGCGAAATGTCTGTGACATGGACAAACTCTGCCTCTCTCCTGTGGATAACTGAATACTTTCTGGAACAACCGGACTCAGCTACTAAATGCACACTGTCGCAAGCCATGGGGATATTATCATGGGTAGCGTTATCACAACTCAGAATCTCTGTCAATAGACGTGAGTGCATACAATCTAACTGACCTACATGAAAGGAAACAAAACATTTTTCCGTTAATATTTTATTTGTTTAGTCAATGTGTGTCTGTAAATTAAAGAAAGATATCAATCAGGGATTTCAGCTAAGAATGTGGTTTTTCGTTGTAGCACTACTACAACTGTATAGACTTAATTGCAGCCGCTTCAGTAGTAGATGAAATGAATTATGCGCCGGATTTTTATTTGCCCCAGTCCGCCGCGGAATAGCATACCGTCGAATTTATGGCAAAACCAGAGTCTGCGCTGAATTCTGTGATTAAATCTGAAATAGCGACTAGTTTTTTTTCGAAAAAATGAATTTTTTAGAAATTTTGTTTTTCCGAAAAAATGAATATTTTAGAAATTTTGTTTTTTCGAAAAAATGAATTTTTTAGAAATTTTTGGGGTTTTTTGAAAAAATTCATTTTTTAGAAATTTGGGTTTTTTTGAAAAAATTCATTTTTTTTGTTTTTTACAAAAACTATATTATTTTTTTTGTTTTATATAAAATGGAGAACAGTAATAAAAAGATGAGCGAAAGTCGAGCAATGAAATATCACTGTGAACATGGAAGATACAAATATCAATGTAGAGAGTGCAAAGGAAGTCAAATATGCCGTCATAATAGGCTAAAATATCAATGCAGAGAGTGTTGTGGTAGTCAAGTTTGCCCTCATGAGGATAAAATATAAATGCAAAGAGTGTGGTGGAAGTCAAGTTTGCCTCCATAACAAGAGAAAGGTTTACTGTAAGAAGTGCAGTGATCCGATTAAAGTGAATATCACACAGTGGCTTTTTAGTCGCCGGCAATATGATAAACAATACAATATTTACGACGCGGACAGGTTCATAGACAAGTGCTTTCTCAACGGTCTCGTTGAAGACTATGAATATTGTTATTACGGAGATTGTAAAGTCAAGCTTCAATATACAGAATATGAAGATGAGCTTGCGACAATCGAGAGACTTGATAATTCGATCGGGCTTATCAAGAGCAACTGTGTTCTATGCTGCTTGAAATGTAATCATTTGAAAAAGTCGAATAAATTAATTTCTTTTGAGTAAAAACATGTTAAGTGATGAATCAGTTAACATGTTTTGGCGGCAACTCAGTGTCTTCAGGAAATACTTGAAGCTCCTCTCGAACAAACGCTCTTTTAGGCCCGTCAGATAAATAATACAAAACAGGTTGATCGGGTGATAGTTTGCTGTGCGATAATTCAAAAATCTCCAAACTCCAAACCGGATCAGTTGCACGGCGTCTTTCTCCGCCTTCATCTTCACCAGGAGCATAAAGATATCTCACTTTCGCGAATGGTGATAGTCTCACTTCATCGAATCCGACCGGTCTTTTATATTTGGTACCATTAATCGCTATTTCCGGCAATCTTTTAACCCATTCTTGAGATCGCTCATTATCATCACCGCTCATCTCCTGTCCGTACTGATAAGAGAACAGTCTTTCACTTAACGTTCGATTTCCTCTTTCAACAAAAGTTTGAGCCCTATGATTCCCAGCTTCATTTCGCTGAATAATAACATTATGTCTCTTCATCAAGGTTGTAACATGTCCCATGAACTCTTTGCCGGGATCGATAATTATCCTCACCGGCCACTTTAATTTTCAGGAATAAATCTTCTCAAAAGCTTTCGCGACCTCGGACGATTTTTTTGAGGTTAACGGTTCGGCGTCCTGATATCGCGAAGCAACATCAATCACAACCAACGCGTATTTGTAAATCTTCCTCCTCACAGTATCGTGTGGGAGAAAAAGTAAATCCGCCTGATGAATTTCGTTTGGTTTATCCACAGTCCAGTGTGGTCTCTGGATATATCTCGGAGCCGGCAAATAAATCTGCCACAAAGCCTGCTTCTTGAGCCACTCTTTTGCTTCGTTCTCTGAAACTCCCGCCGCATCTGCTAACTTTGAGATGGCTGAATACCCCTTCCAGTATCCACCTCCTGAGTAATAAATTTTTGATAATGAGCTGCTTTGTGAGCTACTTCGTGTTCCACTTCGTGTTTTCATTTTTAAAAACTATAACTAAAATATGTCACAAGAAGTAGCTATATCTGAATATTTAAACCCATCTCGACTTCCTCGGGTGTCTTATGGCTTAAAGGCAAAATCATCATTGAATCGAATTACTCTGACTCCTTCAAGTGCAAATCCGAATGAAACTTTATATATTGAAATCCCGAAATTATCAGAAAATATGGTCATAGCTCTTGGGAGTGTGTTTCTTGTATTTAATCTAAACGTCTCCGGTCACGAAGATAATACTCTTGTGAATAACGTTAGTCGAAATCTAGTCAAACAACAAAAGGTTGTTTTCGCTGGAGAAGTTCTGCAAGATACACTGAATTATGACCAATTTCAAACCTACCATGATCTCTTTCTTCCAAAAGAAGAACGCGACAATATGTTGAGACACGGAATATCATCTGAAAATATGCGAAAACTGAGAACTAATGCTGCCGACAAGGACACTTCAGACACAAAGGAAGTTGCTATGGCAGCGTTGCATAACACCAAATATTGCATCCCGCTTGATCACCCGATTATGACAGATCATGGGTTTTTTTATCCAAACGGATTGAATCATCCTCTAAAACTTGAGATAAAACTTGCGCCTGTATATGATGTAGTTGTCTATTCTGACACAACAAAACCTCCAACATACACAATTACAAATCTCGAGTTGGAATACAGGTGCATTTCCAGTGAATATCTCGCAGATCAAGCATTAGCAGCTTATAAAACTAATCACGCTTTTTTCTACGAGAACGTCATTCGTCACAAAACCTTCACAATTTCAAAGCCAAATGACAGCGTGATTAATGAGCATATCAATGTGCCGAGAAGGTCCATGACGGGAATAATGTTCTTGTTTACCGAAGCCCCAACCGCAGGAACAAGAGATTCTGAAAAATCTGTCAATCGAGATATAACGTCGGTTCAGATAAATATCGATGGAGTGCCGAACATGTTATATTCAAAAGGCATGGCACCAACAGATCAGTGGGAATCAATAAGGCAACGTTTCCCGCAAAGTCTGGAATCAGGCGTTAAGGAAAAAGACTTTTACACCAGTGACAAGTTTGCTTTGTGGATTGATCTGAGAACTCACTCAGATAATGATATTCACGGATCAGGATTCGCTTTGAAAGATACTCGGGATGGGGTAACGCTGGAAATTCGCAGAAAAACCGGAGGCAGTGGAAATATCACCTGCAACACGTTCTTTGTTGCTGATGCCCTCATGACGATCAAGAATTCAAACCTTAATTCGATAATGTATCGAGTTCTTAGAATCTTTGATTCCGGGACTTAAGTCCTAAAAATATGAAAGAGCTGAGAGATAAAACCCCATTTCATTGTATTATCACAGGTCCGACTAATAGTATTCGACTGGATTGTTTTGATCTGCCCAACTTATTCCAAAAATAAAACCTACCGAGGATTCGAAAAGGAGACAGACGTTTTGTTGTGCTTTCACCAGACGCAAGCAACGTTGAAGAGATAAATGATCTACTTGGCATTTGTGAGGACTTTTTCTCGGGAACAAATACATTGATAATACTTGATGATTGCGCAGTATCCAGTGACCTCAAAAAACGATCCAATAAGTTTATTAATCTCGCCTTCTCAGTTCGACATGCGGGTTTATCAGTCTGGGTTTTAACGCAACAATTAACTTCGATCGCAAAACCGTTTCGTGATAATGTGGCCTGTGTGATAGCATTTCATAACCCGTCTCAGATCGGAATGAAATCCCTTTTTGAAGAGTTCGGAGGCGACTTAATTTTTCAAACGCGAAAGACTCTCACGAAATGCCTGAAGTCAGAAAATTATTCTACACTTTGCTTCAGTTTAAGAAGTCCTTATGAGTGTTATCTTATTATTCCAAGCCCAGAGGCCAGGCTGAAAGACTAGCCCAGAGGTCGGACTGAAAGTTGAAACTATACAGACAACTATTATGTCGCTGAAATAAATGGCAAAACAGTAACTGATCGTCAGTAGGATACCTAACCTAAAGTCTAACCTCTGAGGCCGGACTGAAAGCCTAGCCCAGAGGTCGGACTGAAAGTCAAAATAATCATAATCGTCTTAATAAAATATAAGAAAATGTCTGATCTCACTGAAATGACTTTTGACGAAGAGAAAAAAACAAACCAGCCCCTTGAGCTTTGCTCCGGGCTCCGTCTTGCTCCAGACTACATTAGTGTTGGAGATGTTGAATATCAGAGGGAGTCACTTGCAATTCTTGCCTCTCTTGGAACAATAAAAGAATACTTGGGTGTTGAAATGAGTTTGAGCCAGATTCACAAGTTATCAGATAAGGATGTTCAAAAGTACTTTAATAGATATCAAACAGTTGCCGGACAAAAGATGACGAGTGGTCTTGTTGAGTCAGCCATCAAAACTGCAACAAAAATAGTATCATGTTTCTTGCCAATAGATGATCCAGAAGAATTATGTTCTGATCTTCAAAAAGACGAGCTGGTAAAACGTGAGCTTTCTAATTTTGCAGGTCTGCTAGTTGTGAGAGGAGGAAGATTAGTTGCGTTAGGAAGTGCTTTATTTCAGGTTGCAAGACATATCAAGTTTGATACTGAAAATATTGATGAACGCGGAGGCTGAGTCCGAAGCTGGGTCACAACATTCAGGAGACCCAAGTAGCTCTTAAACAGTCTCTTGAGCTTTTGCTAGCAGTTTCTTGTGTTTTTGCTGACGGTTTCTTGAGCTTTTGCTGGCAGTTTCTTGAGCTTTTGCTAGCATCTCTTGAGTCTCACTGCTAGCAGTCTTAAAAAATTATTTTAGCGGCCTTTAGAATCTTCGATTCCGGGACTTAAGTCCTAACAGTCTTTAAAATAATTTTTAGCAGTCTTAAAAATAAGATGTCAGATGAAGCAGAAAATCAGAATAGTTTGGCGGGGTTCGGTGAGAGGCAGCCCCAAGAAGAGCAAATCACAAAAAATCCACTTCCGACAAAAGGAAAACCAAAAAAGGAGAAAGATCCCAAGAAAGTCGCCGCCGGGAAAAAGTTAGCCGAAAAAAATAGACAAGCAAAAGAAGCTCTCGCCCATGAAATGAAACGTGAACGTGAAATGGCTGAGCGAAGCGCTAACGAAAATGATAATTCATCCTCAGGGTGGCTTCCAGAACTGTCTTTCGCGACTGTATTGTCGATAGCCGGTATTGTATTTACTGCTGTAGACCTGTATTGGCGTTTTTATAAAAAAGATAATTTTGAGCGCCGCGGAAAAGTAAACCACGAACGTAAAGCCCCGGACCAGGGAGCTGACCCGGTGGCGGATTACTCCAGAAAAAAGCCAGAGCCAAACCAGCCGGAGGTGAGTAGACCAAAAAACGGAATGGTTTTAAAAAATTATTTTACGACAACTAAAATTTCAGAACAAAATAAATTAGTAAAAACTGTAACAGACTCTGCAGTTCTGGTTGGGATATCAGCCGGAGTCGGTTATTT
>JAOBYE010161110.1:0-18243 GCA_025403585.1 Parazoanthus swiftii
TTTAGTAATTCCGGGTTTTAGTAATTCCGGGTTTTAGTAATTCCGGCGTTCCGGCGTTCCGGGTTTTAGTACATGCCTACCTTATTAAAGAAAAACAGTGAACTCTTGTGTGAAATAAGGTACTGTTTGAAATTTAAAGGACTTACATGTAAAAAAAAACTGCTGAATGATCGAATTCATACAAAACAGAGGTAAAAAAAAAATAATCTACTTATTATGTAATATAAAACCAGATTGACGATTGCTTGAGAACCTTTAAAATCTCCGGGATAAATTTCAAGGTGTAATACCTGGGAGGTCCTGAAATGGTTGCCAGAACTCAGACAGTACTCCATCAGTGCTGACATCAGAGACAGCCAGAGCAAGGGTTGGCAAAGACAGAACCAAGCTGCTCTTTCCACTCCCCCTGTTGCCAACAAATGCCACCCTACATCTGCTCTGAGCGTGGCTCATATGCAGAAAATTCTGTATAGCATCCAACCCTCTTTCAACAATGTTCAATGGAGGGCATTTCAAGCAACTGCAGCCTTCTGCTCGCACTTCTCTCAGAGAAGCAAGTCTTGTAAATTGATAAGGAATGTGCTTAATTGCACATTGCGATGCATCAACACTTTCCAACACAGGGCAGTTTATCCCTAATTCTTCTAGGGCCACTTCTGTTATGTTTAAACACCATGCAAAGTGTATTTTGCGCAATAATCTACAGTTTCTAGCAATCGAAATGATTGCCTCATCAGTCAATTTCTCACAACCACTGATATCAACTGTTTGTAATAATTTGCATTTCAAACAAAATTCCTTAATTGAGGCATCTGTTAATTTACAGTGACTAAAAGAAACTGCTGTAAGGTTTGGACACATGTTTCCAATCTCAGTCACAGCACTGTCATTAACACAAGCAAGTTCACTCAAGTCCAGGGATGTGAGATGAGCTTTAATAAAATCAAGAAATTTTTTTAATCCATCAAATGTTATGGCGTCAAATCCACACAAACCAAAGTGTTCCAGTGCAGATGCAGTGGTGTTATTTGGAGTGGAAAGTGCGGTAAATATCTCATCACCAAGCTGCCATTCATCCTCCTGTGGCGACTCATCAATAGAATCATCAGATTCACAGCAACTGATTGACAAGGATTTCAACTGCGGGCAGTTCTTGACAACTGAAGCAATTCCTTTGTGTGTGATACCTTTTAATGCCCCATTGAAGCTCAAAGTAGTCAGCTGACCGCAATGCTCGCAGACTTGTGCAAGGGCTGCATCATCAAATGAACATGATCCATTGATGACAAACGAGGTTAATTGTGGGTTGATTAGTTCTACAAAACTTTGGAAGCTGTCTGAAGTAAAATTCTTACAGCTTGAGAATATAAGTTCATCAACAGTCCCATTTGCTTGCAAACATTTCTGAAACAAAAAAACAATAGAAGCATAATTTCAGTCTTTGAACTTGTCACACTAATAAATTAGCCATGGTTCAGTGTCGATGTATATTTTTCTAGTGCAGATGTTCATTATAAATTCAAATATCTCAACAGTAAATCACCCTGACAACAAGAAGATCTGTACAAACTGAAGGTTATAAATACATGAACTGAAATATTTGCTTACAATAACATCGCCGAGATCTGCCAACAATCAGAAAAAAAAATATCCCCAATTTATACTAAATCAAAAGACAACATTAATTTTTTTGTGCGAGTAGCTGCTGTATGAAATGACAGCTGGTTATATTGCTATAAGAATCCTCTCATTTTCGAAAGCTAAGAATGTACCATAGTCATTGAACTATTATATACAGTGTATTTAATAATTTAGCTGTGGAAAAATTAACCATCTGTCATTTCTTACAGCACTTGCTGTACTAACAAACCTTTTTAATTAGGACACATTATGATTGAAACATGTATCCTAGCAACCGACATTCATAACACTCTATTCTGTTACTCAACTTTGAGTAAATTGAATTACTTTTTACTTTAAAAATTCATTTAAAATACACACAAAAATGCTTCTTCAGACAAAAGTTTGGCTACTAGGTCTTTTCTTTGTCTATTTAAAACATGTAGGGATGAGTTCAAGTTTTACATGATAAAGTCCAAAATTGGCTGATTTTAACACAGTTGTCAAAAGTATTGGTTTATGTTCTTAAAATTAGATTCACTGAAACAACAGCTAGAGTGATATAACTTGAGTTATATTTCAAAAAACAAAAACAAAAAACAGCAGTGAGTTTGACAATAAAATGGACTTTATCGGCTTTTTTAAAATTTATGAGCAGACGGCATCAGAACAGAAATCCATAATGTACACAAGGACTTACTTTCTTGACAAGCACAACATAATTTTGGCAGACTCACTGGGGATTCTAAAATTTTTAGCAATAGCAGCCTCCAATTGTTATTAAATTGTTGTTATTATTACACAAAGAGGAAAAAAATGGGGTTTCATGGATTTAATCATGACCGAGAGTTTGAGCCTAACATTTTTCTTAACTTGTTTTTTTCTGAATTTGGCCAAATATGAGACCTCCACTAAAATCTAATTAATTAAGTACTGTTCTTTGAAAAATTTCTTTTTTCATAAAAGGTTTAAGGTTAGGAGTGTTATATTGACTAAAGTAAAAAAACAACTAGTGGAGCTCTATTCCAAATGAAAAAAATATCGCTTTACCAGATGGTGACATTTTTTTATTAAAAAAATTGACATTAAAATATTTATGAACACATTTATTTAGTAGGTAAATTTCTGATAAAATCAGCAACAGATTAGAACTATATTTCTGGGGAATTTGAGAGAACGAAAGAAAAAAAAACTTGCTCAGAATGAGTTATTTTAAGTTCCATAATTTTACCTTAAAATGGAAATATATTTATGCAGAAGAGAGAACGTAAACAGAAATTTTTGCACGCACTCGTGGATTGAGGCCACAAAAATTGATCGATTCAGTCACAAAAGTAGCAAAGCTGTCACGAATCATTTGAAGGGGATGGCCAAAAATATGATCAGTATAAAATGAATAGGTAAGCATGTTGCCAATAGAAAACTTACAAAGGTAAAAAACTGAAAATTAGAAATTAACGACAACAATTTTTAATACAACTTGTAAAATAAGTTCAAGTGACTTTTTCCATTTTGCACTAAAACTACTGATTTTCACGAGTCTATACTTTTAGTTCAGTTTCATGATATTTTGCAAAACGCGTCTGGTAGAAACAACTAGCAGCTTTCTGTACGATCAGAAGAAAATCAAATACGACAATAAATATATCAAAAGTAGAAAAACACAGCTTGTTTGCCGCTACATCTAATACTTATATTCCGGCGCTGAAAATAACAATCACTCGGTTGAATGACAAGGAACAAAAACTCTCGGCATGAACTGAATATATTCAAAATAAAATATTAAATAAAATGTTAAATTTTACTCCTTAAGGCACATTCTCTTCTTGGTAGAAAGTGGTTAACACAACCGATTACTACTGCAATTACCTGAGCCACGAAAACCTTGGAGATCTCTCATAAAACAAACATTTGCCAGTCAACAAAAGCTCTTGCGCCTATGCGTCCGCGGATCAAAACCACAAATCCTCGCGCCAAAACTATAAACCCGGGTAAAAAAATGAAATTTACACCCGCAAAAAATATTTATACCATGTTTGCAGTAAATTTCAAAAAATACCCAAGTATTTTGTTGAAATCGCTCATTAATATCGTTATAAATGATCTGTCATTTCATTTCCCACGAAACTCAACGTGGAAACAGCGATTTCAAAACTTACTTGTATGTCTTCTGGGTCCGATTTCCCCTCGAAAACCAACGTCCTGGCGGCCATATAATTAGCAAAGTAAGTCTTCTCGGTATTTAGTGTTTGCGATAGCTTTCATGGGGATTCTCCGGTCAAAATCTTTCAAAACAATTTATAGCTGCTCTATTTCTGTTTCCATAGAACTGATAAGACAACTGAAGTTCAGCTGATCGCCTAGTACGCATGCGTCCGATGCGCTTGCTCAAGGGAGTCTGGCACTATCCGGTATAATAAACTAGAAGTTAGCAATGCTAATTGAAGTGCCACCATCATTTGTTAGATCTTAAGGCAGCTGGCAGTCTTGTGAGGAGGCGGAATACATGCGACTTGCCACCGCCGAAACTGTTGTCGACGCACGTGTTCAGTCGTCCATTTGTGTATGTGCGTTGCCTGACTTTCAGGACTAAAGCAGTTTATACCAAAAACTCTTCGAAAACAGTCTGAGCGACCTGATAAAAGCTTTGATCTTGACAGCAAAGCCATATAAGCAAAGAATATCCTACGTCGTCCTTGTGCAAACGCATATCGATTCGAGCAAAAACATCACTAATACTGTAATTTTATCAGATTGATTAAATAACTGAACGCGTGGTTCCCTGGAAGAGTTTTGTTTTAATAATACTTTGTTGACCGCCGGAGGGAACGAATCGAGCTACTCTCATGACAATTTGGCCTTCGCGATTCTTTTTCTTCTTTTCATCGAACTGATTTTTTTCTGTTTTGTCATCTAATATTTTTCTTCTTTTGCCCAGCTTACCTTTCAAATGAAATCAACATAACACAAAAGGAAAAATTCTTTCGCAAGCTTTCAGTTTTAAAAGATCCTTGCTCTTGAGCGCTACTGAAAATATAGTCAATACTGTTCACTGTAGTTTCGATTTCTTTCAAGATGTTATTTTCATTAAATATTGCATTCAATATTTTTATAGTGGATAAGCCATCCTCGAGACTCGGGACTGACATAATATTTTGTCAGTGCTTAGGGTTTAACTGTTTCCGTCAAAATCACGACGACACGCGTGGACGTTCACTTTACACTCAAACCAGGTCAAGGGTTTTGCCCAAGAATCAAGATTTGGTTTTGTTGTTTAACTTTTGAACCCATCCTTCTTTAGAACGTCTCAAATTTAAATCGAAAAACGAATCAAGGTTTGATTCGAAAAATCAAATTTGATTCGTGTATCGAACAACAGTGGCCTTCGCATTCTTCAAGAGTTGAACGTTGCATATGAGGAGGGTAGCACGAAATGTTTGCGAACCTGGAAATCCCAATGCGAGAAAAGAATATATATATATTTAAACAAAAGTTTTTTGAAAGAGGAAATTGCTGAAGAGTTGAGGGTGACAAGTCCCGGCTTTTGTGGGTAAGATTGTAGAACGTTTCATAATTTGTACAATAGCGATTCTTTTTCAGCCGTGTGTAATGAACGACAATGTTTTGGAAGCCACCGAGATATGGAAACTACAGAAACCGGGTATCTTTCAAGGGAAATTCAAGAAAATCTGTTGTTTGAAGGAATTTGCATGTGGGATGACTTGCCGTCTGTCTTATCTATCAACGGAAACCTTGGATGACGGGTGGACAAGGCTCGTAAGATATAATCTCTCTCGCACTGGAAAACATGTTCGTAAACATTTCGTGCCTTCCTCCTCGCATACACAACGTTCAGCTCACGACGAGGAAAAGGGCCACTATCGTTCGATACTAGAATCAAATTTGATTATTCAATTCGAGGATTGACTCAAAAAGTCCGACTTGAAAATTTAACGAAGAGTGTCCAAGATTCAGATTTTGAACAAAAAAACGTGATAACTATCAGTTTCTAAACTGTGAAGAAGGGCTGACATTTGAAACGTCAGCTTTACAGCAAAACTTACGGCGAAAAACATGTCTTACGATTGATCAAGCCCAAATTCAGCTTACTCGCAAACGCAGAAAAAAAAAAAGCTTTTTTTCAAAATTAGTCTTCCTGTGAAACATTAGGCCTTATTTGGCGATTGTAACCGAACACTAACTGGCAAAGTTGTTCAATATCGTTGGCAAATAACGTTGGTTTTACTTTAATGCCGCAGTTAGTATTTTCAGGTCTACTACCCTACACAAATAGCAACACTTGAAATACAGTTGATAATCCGCCAGTAACTCTATTTTGCAAATTTACTTTTTGTCAGTCCAATATATTTTTCGTTTAGTTACCAAGTGAAAGAAAGCAAACAAACATAGCCGACTTTGTCTGGTTGAAGTGCGTCCGCTTCCTTTCGAACTACAAGCATCCTGTGACGTCAACAAATGAATTTGGGTTTTCTTTCTCTAATATATGCATCACTTTCACCAAACATTGTAAACCGTTTACATTTCTTAAATGAATGCTATATACAGTATATATGTACTTACACAAGTTTGAACTTTTATATTTTTGCAGGATTTCCAATTTTTTTAACAACGTTGATTGCAGCTTTAGCATCATTGTATCGTATTTTGAGACACAAAATATTTTCCCAGCAAGTCATATAAATAATAGTCGTTCTTGTTCTTTCGTGACCATGTAAAGTCCGATTCGTGTTGAATGCAATATAAAGTATCAGCTTTTTGTCTGCAGCTACTTGACAATACAACAAAGGTTTTTTCAAACAAATCTAAGCAATATTGGACGAAATGCGCTGTTTATTAATACTAAATACAGCAAATCTCTGCGAATAGTAAGCAAACGCTTCATCAGCTGGTTCGAATCAACAGTGAAATACGAATATAATCGGAAGGCTTCATTCAAATACCTGGACAGAACAAATTTCACGCCTTGCCGAGACATCAAAACGTTTTCATTGTAGATTAATATAATTTTACTTGATTTCTTCAACGCTTGCCGTATCACAGCGATTCAGCTTCCAGATTGAGGTAAACGGCAAGTTTAGTGACTATACAATCTGTAACACTCAGCGGAGCTGAACGCCGCTGAAAGCCAGAAGAGGGCCGCATAATGGTGAAAGTATACTTCACAGTTTTCCTTAACCTTGCGGTTTGCTGCTATTTTCTCGTTGATTGTTCTGCGCAGGGTAATTTTATGGTTTTCCGAACGGTCAACGAGGCAAACAACGAGAGGTGGTACAGTTCAAAAGACAAGTTTCTTATCCCGGATTCAGTGTGCAAAAATGCGTCCATATCTAATCCATGTTCCTTGTACCAGTCACAAACACCAGGACAGACGTGTCACTGCGTGTGTCCCGAAATAAGACCTTCTTTTAGGTTTTATTCTGGTAAATGGGGATGTGTCAATGATGATTTTTTGAAGAAGACAGAAGGTGAGTCGTAGGGGTTAGACTTTACCTTACTTTACTTCTGTATATATACGTGATACATTATTTCCTTGTTATAAGAACTAGTGAGACAATTTATTTTGAGGTTTGTTTTTCTTAATTCTTTTGGCAGGTACATCTTGAAATGGTCTTTATTAACATGTTATTTCTATACTTGATAAATGTAAATCTGAGTTTTACAGTACTTAGAATTTGGATAAGTTTTCAAGAGCCCTGTTTCGTCTATATTAAGGGTGTTATCAAGAAACGTGCTTTATACATCATAGAAACTAAAACAATTTAGATGTTTCAACCTCAGTCACAGGGATTTGAAAAATTCTGTGATCGAGGTTGTAGTTTCTTTGACTATTCGCAACAGATTTTTATTTAGTTAATAAAGCAGTCGTTCAGATCATTAAAAATAATCAACTTTTACTGATTGTTGTTCTAGCCTCCCGTCAGATTGAAATTCAGCGTCCATGCAAAGGCTAGTTATATTTATTAACAAAGCATTGAAGCATAAACGAAATGAATAGACCGTTTCAAGATTCTTGTATTAGCACGCGATATATCGAGGTGGACGTTGACTTGACAAGCCCCTACCGCCGCAGTGCTAATACTGCACTAACCAGTTTCACATCTCTCAAAGCGTTACTTGTTTTACGTTTACTATACAGTCTCGCAACATAAAATATAACGAGCTCAGAACTGTCTAACTTTACAAACAAATAAACTATATAACAGTATCCATACAGCTGATAGTCATGTGGCGTTCCCCAAGAGATAAAGCCACAAGTGAACTCCCATTTTAAGTGATATCTATACTACATTTCTCGATTTCATATATGTTTACTAACTGTCGTTTGCAATGCCTGATTCATTTTTTCTCTTTTTATGCAAAAATTATCTCAGATCTTATCAAAAAATTAGTCACTGAGCCTTGTATTACAACTTTCGCAGTCGGATTAACGAGTAGATATTGCCTTAAACTTGCCTCAGGCTCGGGGACAACTTCCGATGCGATGTTTTATATATTGGTTTCAAAAGATAAGTCCGGAAAAAAATAATAAACAATGTCTACAGAACTTTCTGGTTCAGATGCTCTTTTGTGAATCCATCGGCGATTGATATAATGCCGTGTGCACACCTCTCCCCGGAAAATGAGTCGAGATAGTTTCTTTACGAATCACCGAAAGCTCAACATTCTAAGAAAACCGACAAATTACAATTTGCTTTGTCGGCAACACTGCTCGGGAGCAGAGATTGGGTGACGATATGGGAAGTTTGGGGGGTTGGGGTGGGGATAGCTGGGGAAGTTGAGGGGCCCCATGAACGTTCAGTCGACATGAAGTACTCTTGCCGAACGGAAAGCGTTGCTTCCAAGAGGTTATTGTTTGGAATCAACCTCGTAGTGGTATGTTTTGCAGGTGCAAGTTTTCTCCTTTACTAAAGTAAAAAAAAAGAATTGTTTTTTGGGGAAAAAAATTCGAAAATTTGTGAAATCTTCCCTAGGGGACAAGCTGTGTAGAAACAAAGACCAGCTCCCATCTGGCCTGTAGTTCAGTTGGTAGAGCAACGGTAATCTGATTCAGGGGTCGTGGGTTTGAATCCCGCCAGGATCATAGGTTTTTTCTCTTTCTCCGTGTGGATCCATTTCTCTTTTTAGGGCGAACGCTCAGGCCAGTCAGGGGAAACTACTTGGGATATTTGGAAAGCACCTCAACTTACCACATTTATATCATTGTAAATGCAGTAAGTCAGAATGTTTGCCGTCTTTATCACCTGTGTTACAAATGTGGTGTTGTCGTGTTTCTCTGTCAATGATATCGTACCTCCCTGAATCAATGAAACAAAATAACGTGAACCTTTCCATCACCAACAGACTGTGGATTTGACTGGCAAGGTGCGCGGACCAAGGATCCGATATCTTATTTCACACCACAATCGAAAAGCCCGGTTGCAAAAATCGCGGTGGTCAGACAGAGTTCCGCATGCGTTGTGAACGAGGCGGCCTCCACATATCTTGCCTGCGACGGCAGCTGGCAACCAATCAAAAAGAAGGGAGCAAAGCCCAGGTTCAACTTGATATACATATCGGGCAGTGGTAATGTGGAGGAGTACGAACTGAATGTAAGCTTGTGCTATATAGAAATTCTTTCGATTAACCCTCGAATCGGCAGCATCAAAATCATACGCAGTTTGTTCTTAAATTGTTCGTAAATTTTGGCCAGTCTGAGCCTCGTTGTTCCTATATAGTTGTTCTTGTAAAAAAATAGCGTGTAGAGTCAACAAACTACTTCCAAACTATATTTCACATAACAATAAACCAATTAGCTGCAAGCAGCATTGGCTTAACTATTTAGTTTGCAATACAGCAATCAAGTTTAATTAAGAAATGCTCAGCTACGGCAAGAGTCATTGCACAACATATCGGCAATGTTGGTCGATTTCCTGTTTTTTTTTTTATTTAACTTTTAAAAAAATCTGCAAATTTTCTTGAAAAAACAACAACAACAAAGTGGTAGCAATAATCCTTATTGAAAATTGGGCCGACGAATCGTAGCAACACGAACGCAGCGCCCTAGATCGACAACAGCACATATTATACAACGTTTAAGAAAAACGAAAGTTGTTTGTAGGACCATTCCCAGATTTAAACAACGTTGGAGAATCTTTTGAGCATCCCTGACATAGAATTCTATTGAAAGCAGTTTTGAAATTTCTGTGCTGTAATGTGTTTCTCTGTAAGTACTTGTTTGTTCTGTGACTTTCGGATTGCTTTACTTACAAACAGATTACCGCGAACTTTGGAGTTCCCGACATCCGGGGCAGAATAGTGAAATTGGTCCTCACATGCAAACCGCCGTCTGGCCTGCCGTGCGCCCTGCTCAAGGTCACCGGGCACGTGCAATGTAGGTTAAGTTTTACATTAGCAACTGTAATTGAGACAGTTCAAAATTTCTTTTTTGGGAGGGAGGAGGGGATCGGCAAAAATAGGAGGCAACAATATTTTTTAGGGGAAGATGGTTAAAGACAATGCATGGATTAGCTTTGCAAAGACACAACAGCTACAGCGAATGCAAACGAAAGTGACATACTTTCTTCTTCTTGTTGGAAAAAAAGGAAAGATATTTTTTAGAGCTTTAGTTGGATTTGTACTTAGAAAACAACAAAGCAACAAAAATTTTAACATTGCTCTTCAATCAAAACCAGGTCCAGTGGATCCACTAAAACCTACACCCTTGCCAGCCACGACGCAATATTCTTCCACACAGAAAGATGGACTTTTATTACCAAAAGTGATTGGCGCGACACAACCAACCACAGAGGTAAGTTCGCACAACCTCCATTTGCTTTCGCGTTGCCATACTGGTCACTGTTTTTTTTCCTGAGCTTGGTTCCTATTGCTGTTGTCCATACCAGGTGTTCTGACCAGGTTTCCTTTAGAGTAGCTAAATTGCAGCAACTTCACCTAACAATCCTATTTTCAAACTGGGCTTGTCTTGATGCCTTGAGACTGCATTAACCTCACCATCCCCCACCACCAACCCCGTACTCCCTTATCTTTATCTTCAAAAGACAAAAATATTATTGCTTTGTAACTTGACAGTTATATTTAGGTTGCAAATCTTTATAGTTGGCCTGGCGTGGCAATTAACGTTAAAGACCTTCCGAGGTCACAAGACTACGTAACCGTTTAGTAAAGCTGTGACGCTCATCTCTGAAATTGACTTTGTTTCCATAGGAGAGTTTCACGGGTGCTAAGGACGAAAACCACGACACCCAGGCACCTGATAAATCCAACATAAACATCGTCGTTATCGCAGCTGGAGTGAGCGCCGCTATCGTTGTTCTTCTGATAATTTTGCTTGTCGCCGTGTTTCTACTTCGTCGACAGAAAAAAACGTAAGACGCATTTTAACAAACGTTGAATAAAAACTGTCAACTGAAAACAGGTTTTGGAAGTCGTTTAGGTGGATGTCGTTGTTTACAGTTTGGCTCACCAGCATAAATCCACTTTAAATGCAAGTTTTAAACAAAAATTTCTATAAATTAGATAGACATGGCTAAAAACTTATCTTAGATTTGAAACCGATACTAAAGTCGTTTTTAATCCTACTAATATTTTAGAAAACTCAATTCTTACTCCCCACGTGTTCTATTAGGTTAGCAGTTTTAGATTCATTCTACCAGGTTTTGTTCTGTGGCAAAACCGAACCTTTGCACCTTTAAGGTTGGATAGTTTTATGAACTTCTTCTTACTAGCTTTGTATTTGTCCAGGAATGTACTGAAATAAGAATGAAGCTTGTAGAGAAAGGGCGCCCCCTAATAGATCTTTTAATTGATGTTTTATTACAGAGAGAAGCCGTCGCCCTTACCAACTGTCACGCCAGGTAAACACTCGTTATAATACGCTATAAGTGTTGGGAACATAATAATTTGTGAATGAGAACCGATAGTAATTTGTCAAGAATGAAAAATCCTGTGCCCATGTGTACTGATAGCCCATAAGCAACTGTCCTACACTCATTATTCTTAACGACATGAGACTGTCCATTTTGTTGTTGTTGTTGTTGTTGTTGTTGTTGTTGCTGTTGTTTTTCTTTTTTAGTTTCTCTGGTGGTCGGGAACCTGTCACTTTTTCTCTATTACTTGCATAGTTGGAACTATACTTATCTATAGTGTTAGTTAAATCTAGAAAAAAACGTCTTGCGTGCACCTCTGTACCCTTATTTAACAACGAAGCTTCCTGTAGGTGGATAAGCGCAATGTTGATGTTGTTTCGGGTCGTTTAATAGTTTTCACATTGTTTTCAATCTTGTTTTACTCACTAATTTTTTTCCTTATGTTTACACATTCCAAATGTTTTCATTGTTAATTGCTCATTTTTACTAATTCTTTTTGTTATTACTTACTCACACCAATGTTTTTTAAACCAATGGTTTTCATTGTTATTTCTCATATTGTAGAGGTAATTGACAGTTACTCACACCAAATGGTTCATTCTTGTTTAATCACGCTAATTTTTTCATTATCAGATTCCGAAAAAAAGGTGCCACTTGAGAAACAGGTAAGACAGGTCTTTTTCAACTTTCACCTACGTGCATTGGTAAATTTGTTGTTGTTCCAAGTCTTCTTTTCTTTCTACTATTTTTGCTAAGGATCATTACGAAAGGTTTGTTGTATTTCAAGGCAAATCACTGCCAGTTTTTGTTAGTAGCTTAACACACCTGAACAATAGATAAATCATCATCAGTGGCAACCGGCCTTGCAAAATGTAGTCCAGCAGGTTGCATTCTATTGACAGGTTCACCTATCTTGGTCAGTTGTAGAAAATTAACGCTACTGACCTGTAATTTTAGTACTAAAATTCTTCAGTTGCCAGCTTCCAACGTCCAAATGTTCACTTCAAGGTGTCCATTAAAAAAGATAGTCTAAAGCAATACGCTGAAAAAAGGATTCCTAACGCACAGCACACTTGACTTGTTTGGAGTTTGCAAACTTTAATAGTGCATTATGGAGTTAAGTACGAAATTTTCAATTGGTTAATTGTTGTATTGCCCCACCAGAGCACAAATTCTGCAACAGCTCAGCGCAATCCGATATACGAGGGATCATCAATGCTTAAAAAGGCAGCAAACGGTAAGTGGCCACTTTATACGAAATTCTGATCTATTGGAGCAAACTTAAAATTAGCGTGTAACTATTCTGGGATACAATGAATTCTGTTAAATCGAGAATGAAAGAAATTTGCATTGCCTCGATATTTTATAGTTGCCGTCAAACAATCACTAGTGAGCAACTGTCTATTTGTACAAATGACGTTATGTTCGCTCCAAAATTAACAAGTCGCTGATGTAAGTCCGAAGGAAAAGAAGACTGCAAATAATTCTGTTTGGTTTGTACAAAAATGAAGCTTGAACTCAAAATTATATGTCGTACACATTTAAGCTAAGCTAAACTTACTCTGGCAAACAATTGATTTAATTAGTGATATAGATGTATTAAAAATGTGTTTTACCCGCCTTTTGTGTAGTTCCTCTAATCCTATTTGCACTAAGCTTGGGGTCTGAAAAGTGTTCGCAGCCTCTAACTCAAATCAATTTAAGATATTGCAGTGAAAACTTGTTGCCTATAACAAAAAAACGTAAAACACTCAATGCGATGCAATTTTATTTGCATGTGGCATCATCAGAACCTCATGATGAAGCTATAAATGAAAATTTGGCTATGAAAAAAAACTTCTAGAAGAAGATCTTGAAGTGGCATTCATCTTGGTTCTCAGTGACTCATGCCGCAGTATCTCAAATTTTGGGTCTTAAAACATACACTATACAAAGCTTTTAAACCTGAAGGCTCCATTTCATATGTAATGCCATGTTACTCTGTTTCGATAGTCGCTGCCTTACAGCCCAAAGTACCACCATTCGGGAATGACACCGAAAGTAAAGGCGCTAACAGCAAGTCACGTGTCAAACCTCCTCCAAATGCACGAAAAGGGAAAAGTAAGCGGAAGAGAAAGCCAGGAAATGGCAACGTCCCAAGTAACGGTAAGCTTGTCAGTTCACTTAACTCCTGAACTACTTATTCAGGTTATAATTAAGCTGTTTATTCTGTTCAGGAAAAATTTCGAACCTATGTCTCGTTGCTGTCTCAAGAAGCTGGTGACTAACTCTTTTGAATAATATAACAAGTAGATACTTGAAACAGTACCTTTTTTGCAGAGTTTTCTCACTATAATTCTTTACCCTTGCAATTATTTTCGTTCGTTTGTTTGTTTGTTTTGTTTTGTTTATTTGTTTGTTTTCTAAGAGCCTTTCTAGTAAATTATGGATTGAGGATTTTTGCTTTTAAATTGATATTTCCAACAAATTTACGCTTTGCTTAGTCTTTTAGTTTGATTAGTTTTTGCTATTTCTAAATGGTCGATGACCATCTATGATACTAATTCAATTTTGACAGTTTTTCCCGCATGTAGTATAATGAGTGCTTGCAAACAGAACTGTTGTTGTTGTTATTATTGTTGCTACGTTGTTGCTGTTGTTTTCTAGCCTATTTTATACGGCAAGTCAGGAGCACCATGCTTTTATTATAACTAGTCGCTGAACTTATTATCGTTACTTTTTCTTTTAGCAAAATATTTTAAAGAGCTTAAGAAACAACTGAGTACCACATCGGAGCCATTGTTGGACCAATCAGACAATCAACAGCAGCAAACTGTCCTGACCAAAAACAAAGATGATCTCGAGCTCAATGACTCCGATGACTACGAATTTGATGGTTTCGCTGAAGATGAGTGGGACAGTTTCTCGGAAACAGAAGAGGAAGAAACAAACGCTTGCACTGCCCAAGAACAATCGAACGACAACTATGCCACACCAGAAGGACGGGAGAAAAATAGACGCAACGTCAGTAATACCAGCAACTCTTCCGTGAACTCGCTACATGGCGCTGTTTACCAGAATGGTAATGGAAGAGAACATATTTATGACAAGGCGGAGGGAGTTGATGGGCAGAAGTTAGGACCAAACAAAGCAGTTACACCCGGTAGAACATTTTCCGTTGAGAGTTTGGATAGTTTGGTCAGGAGTGAAGACGCTGCTAAAGACGAAGAGTACATGTACGACGCACCTGAGAATATAATTATAGCTAAATAGCAAAAATACAGAACAGAGAAATGTTTGGTTTTTCCTTAGTTTGGTGGTATCATTGATTTTAAGTTTACACTTGTTTTCCATTTTTATCGCCTTAAAATAACAAACGGTCTACTTTCTTCTTGTTTGTTGCATGTACTTTTTAAGTGAAAATAAAGTTGTTATATATATTTATATCTATCTTGGTTGTTAGTTTACATTTGATTTCAAAATATATTTAATAACTAGAATTCTATGAGTAGAAAGCTTACGAGACAAAGCCGAATTGACTATCGTTAATAGCAAAAATTCCTTAATAAAAATTTACCGTGGTCTCTTCACAAAAATAGAAAGTGTTTTTATTCATCGACGCGCATCGATGTATGTTTAACAATTATTCCATGAAAATTCGATAAATATGTATGAGACGACAGATGAGCTTTAATTAGTTCATATCCAACAAACGTGTGTGGAATGAATACTTTTTATTAAATAGGTTTGAGTCTGAAAGATAAAAGTAAGTGTATAGCTTTTTGTTAAAAAAAATAAGCAAACCTACTGGTTTACAGTTGATTATCTTTTTCTTACTAACAATATAAATCACACATTTTTTAGTAATTATGCGCACGCTTTTTCTGAACTTCAAATAAAACGTTATCGAACTATAAAATATTTTTTTATTCAGGCAGCGGAGTTGTTGAGTAATGGAGACTCTTCAATTAAGACTTCCATTTTAAAAATAGACACTAGCCTCCTCCACCGGCAACTATATAAACGCATATAAACTTTTTCAGCTTTGGAAAAGCGCGTTGGTGCAAATACACATTTTTCTGAATTTATGACGTCATTACAACGTCACGGGGATGTAATACGCCAATTAAAATACACCAAATTGATTGCAATGTAATTTTCTGCTTATCTACCATTTTGCTGCTTTATCTTATATAGCCTCATAGTTACAAGCACTTTCTACCCTCCCGGACCAAACCATCTCAAAATTCCTCGTCTGAATTCGGTGTTGACTTAAGCAATCCGAAAAAAACAGTCATAGTGCATTGTTGATCAGTCGGCATCTTTTTTAGTTACGATATTAATAAATCTAAATCATTTAATTAGGTGCTCTTCTTGGAATTTTCAGACCTTATTCCTCTTTTTTCACATTGACCCTCGAATCGACAAGGTGGGTCATTTTGACCCTCAAAGGCTATTCCAAACTTTAATTTGAAAAGTTTAAGCAGTTAGAATGAAACTTCAGTGCAGTACCAAACCTTAAAACGGCCAGGGGATTATTATTTTTTCTTGACCTAAAAGCTGAAGTTTGGAACAATCAAAACGTAACTTGCAATACCTTCAGTCCACTTATGAGCGCACCTATTAACGGTACATGTGTGACGTCATCACCGTTATAATTTATAAAATAATACTTTGCAACCTTTGACAAAGTTCTTTTTTTCTTTCGATCTTCGATACCTTTTTGTTCAAGGCTGTAAAATACATGTTTTCAACTAATTTCAAGAAAACTTATTTAAATGTGCTACAAATAAAAGTTAAAACATTTGAAAAATCTTAGATGGCAAGCAAAATGGCTGACATTAATTAAAACTTGATTGTTCTTATGGAAAAAAATTAACTATCCCAATGCAGAACTGGAAAAAACAGGTCAAATTCAGTAAGTGCCGAAAATTTTGGGATTTAACACTGCCAACCATCATGTTTTCGGTTGCCTAAAAATGCGTGAGGTCTCTTTGTAAAATCATGGGGGTTTTCCGGACTGTTAGAAAAATAGTATGGAACTCAAATGTTAACCAATTATGTTATGATTAAGTAGTTGTCTAATCGAGGGTTTATATTTTTATTGGGTTTTACAACAGAAAATATTGTGTTCTTGTAGCCATTTTAGGCATTCGATGCTTACCGTTTATAAATGTTTTCAGTGCGTCTTTTTTTTTATAAATGTTCAAACTACGAAATAAGAGATTAAATTAAAGAGTATTGACCAATGAAATTACTAGAATTCAAATACCCGGTTAGCAATAATCCTAAAACAGAAAAAACTCTCTGTTAAAGATAATTAGCCGAAGAAGGTCGAAGTGCCTTTGAGAAATATTTGATTTTAACCATTATAGGCAGATCGCGCTTTAACCTTTTCCCCACGAGGATGGTTTTTTTTTTTCTTGCAACTCTTTAATTTGTTTTGTCTGTTCCTGTGCTGATGCAACATTAACGGTTACTGATACGTGTGCACGAATATTATGAACGAGTCATTTTTAGTGTTTTTATAAAAGAAAACACCTTATTTGTATCATAAACTGTTATGTAACTTTATCTTGATATAACTACTCGTTCTAACTACGTAATTGCACCGTCATTGTCTTTTTTATTGAAGTGCAATATCCTCAGCAAAGAATTTAATGTCAATCACGCGTGCATGATTATTAGAACGAAACGACGAAACCTATTGAAACTATGTTATGGACATTTATTCTGTTACTTACAAAAAATCAAAACACAAGAAGATTATTCAAAAAGTCAAAGGGAAAAAAAGTGGCTCTACTTATTTTTGTTCATTATTTAAAACGAGCGATACTGTGCCGCCGGAAACATGACGCATTTCTATTTGAGAGAACGACGCCATATCAGTCACGAAGTGTTTTGATTTTAAAGTGTGGGTGACGATATAACTTAAGTGTTTTCTCACTAAACGAACTGAATTGTTAATGACAGAAAAATATGATGAATATCCAGACTGGGAACTACATTACAGGACAAGAAGGACTAGTTTCGTCTCACTCTGGCGTTTAATCTGTACCTCAAACTCCTCAGTCTTTGTTGGTCAGTAAGTGACTGTACGAACAAGACATTATAATATATAATAATATGTAGTATGTAAAACTGAAAGAAAGCTTATGTTAAGTTATGGTTGATCGAAATCGGTAGAGGAGACTATGACGACTACTACATCGTTTTAAAGTTTGACCCGGTGATTTGCACAACCTGAACATTCAAAAATGAAAGGAGGATCTTGTGCAATAGCTATGATAGTATATTTTACAGTGTTGATCAAAAGCTCCTTGGAGGAACACTTTAGAGTCAAAAGAAGTGTAGAACAGAATGAGTTCTATTACGGTTCAAGGGACAAGTTTGACATTCCAGCCTCAACCTGCAGTCACTCGAATTGTTCTCAGTTTGGCTCAGAAACACTTGGAAACACGTGTTCGTGTAGGTGTCCATTTTATAAACCTTCATTTGTTTATCGAGCTGGAAACTGGAGCTGTGCCGTTGATGATGTAATAAAAAACGAAGAAGGTAAGTTGAATTGACTTACTTTAGAGAGGAAATGTATCATTGAACTTTAATTGTGGCATTGCAACCACGACAATTAAATAAAACATTTGCGTGCGGGAGTTCGAGTAGTCTAGAAAGAGACAGACAGACAGAAAGAAAGAAAGAAAGAAAGAAAGAAAGAAAGAAAGAAAGAAAGAAAGAAAGAAAGAAAGAAAGAAAGAAA
>JAOBYE010161221.1:0-18241 GCA_025403585.1 Parazoanthus swiftii
GTGAGTGAGTGAGTGAGTGAGTGAGTGAGTGAGTGAGTGAGTGAGTGAGTGAGTGAGTGAGTGAGTGAGTGAGTGAGTAAGTAAGTGTAAATAAATTATAAAGAAAACTTTCAAGGCAACACCCCTAGTATTTTCCAGGACTGATCACACATAAAAACTTCCCTTGGACAAACTGTGTGAATGAAAGAATCAACTCACTTGTCTTTGGTCTTGAGGATATAAGCCTCCAACTGAGGAGCGTCGTCCAACAACATCCGGGGTACTTCAAACCGGTGGGTGTCCGACTTCTCGTAACTTCATGCGATAGAATAAGAAACAACATTAAAAACTGAAGTTCAACATGTTCTCGCATTCATGACAGGATGGTACACACTGAACGTTGAGCGCCTATTCACTTGTATTATTTAACTTTTTACGCTTAGTCAAGCTAAAACGGAAACGAGTACTGTAGTCGTTTATAACACACAATAAATGGATGTGGGCATGTGTACATTTTGTGTACAGTGAATTCGAGTAAGTATAATAATAATAATAATAATAATAATAATAATAAATAATAATAATAATAAAAATAAAAATAATAAATTAACAGTCATACTTGTTAATGGCAGCAGAAAAATTTCCAGTTGCTTCCAAGTGCTTGGCGTAGTTGTAATAAGTGGTCCTCAGATTGATTCGGTCTTGAAGTTCAGCAACTTCGATAGCCTGATAAACAAACAAATACGAAATACTGGTAATTGTTCATATTCTCGCCACATACCGCGCATTTAAACAGAATAGGATGGCTGCAGACTTCAAAGCTAAGAAAAAAAAACAGTACACACACAAAACTTAAGTCAACTCAGTCTCACGGTTCAAGTCGCAATCTCGAACCCAGGCTCTTTTCTCTCCCGAGTGAAATATACTGGTTGGGTCATGTCACGTGGCACACACATTCTGAGCGCTAACATATATAATAACGAGGAACATGTGCTTAAGATTGATTTTTGTTGTTATTTAGCGTTGTTATTCATCTAGTGTTGGGAGAAAAAGATTTTATTTTCATCAAAACAAACGTACATACACGTTAGTTTTATTTTTTTACCACCCAGAATCTGGGTGCCACGTGACCAGGCCCAATCAGGGTCTTTCTCTCGGGAGAGAGAAGAGCCTGGGAACGAAGTTCCTCCAGTCGCTGCTTGAAAGAGATATTTACCAACAACAAAGAAATGATCACCTGACAATTCGCGGTAAGCGTGCCTAGTTTTCAACTGAAATAATCGCAACAAGCTTCGTGTACGAGCAGCACTGAGGCTTGTTTAAGAAGGGAGTGTGTACTTCTACTTCTCTGTGTCGGAAGGGTTGTACTAAAGAGGGAGATCATCGCAACACTTACTATTACCATGAATTTACCTTTGTCCACTTGTTACTTGCTTGGTACAGTTTGTTTAGCAGGTCATATCGACCACAACTCTTATACATTTTCTCTGCTTCCTCCTGCCAAAATATAGAAGCAATACAAAAATACATTAAGTCTATTCATTTCAGCAGCTTTAAATTCAGCCGAAAAATTTTCAAACAATTTTCTAACTTCGTGCCGGGTCGAAACGCCAACCCATTCGGCCACAAATGTATGGTCACAAAAGCCAAAGATTAGACAACAAACAGACACTCACATACAGCTGAAACAGAACTCTTGAAAAACAAACAAAGTTTAAGACTGCATTACAAAGCTATTGCAAAGTCTTTGTAAACGAATAGCAAGAACAGAGAAATTCGATGCAAGCAATAGGCGAGTTTCAGCTGACGTAATGTTTACAAACAAATCTTTTCAATTCGTACCACCTTCGAGACACGATACAAAGAAATCCTTGTCTCGAATAGCCAATCAGTAGCTGTTAGACTTGTTAATAACAATAACTGAAATCCTCCTATACACTCTGCACGTAAAGTGGCGAAACCAAAACCCCGTTACAGAAAGCTAACTCGTAGTCATAGTTACTATCTTACACAACCAAAGGAACATATTGCCGAAATAAATAATGGCAAGATCGCTGCTGTCCACATACCAGCATTCCAAGTTCAATTGCTAACATGGCAACCCTCGCGTCAAGCTCCGGTTCCCCCATGGCACGTCGCAGTGCTCTGGCCGCCCGAGCATTGCCCATGTTCCCCAGACACACGCTGGCCACATCCAGCCTCTTGGTCTTCACACACATTCGGGCCATGTTCTCCCAGACAGACTCACTAAATATTATATAATTTAACATAATTAACAACAGGTTGAAATGTAACGGACTTTTGCTTTAGTTTAGGAGAAACACATTCCAAAAACAGTTGAAATAATGGCTATCTAACTAGATGGAATGTTCTTCAAATTAGAGCTGCATGCTCTTGGTGGTATTGTTTTCACAACAGAGCAAATAAAAAACCTGAAACGAACCGATAAATTGTTTGTGCTTAGAAAGACATTTACATTTTACATTAATAGTCTGTAGAATTTTCCAAGTTGGATAACTACACTATTGAAATTCAGGACGTATATGAGTGGGATGTGGAAATGTGCATTATGAGCCTATTGGCATATCTCCACCAGAAATGAAAGCAAGATTTCATACTTCGGTCTTTCCAAAGAATGTTGGTGTATAAAAAGAAAACAGATGTTACCTTTTAATAAGTTTAATTGCTTTAAATGCCTCGTCCATGTTACCAGTGGTTGACAAGTAACTGAAGTCCATCATCGCCTTCTTCGTTTCCTGACTACTGTTTTCCAATCCTACAAAATCTCTCATGGTTTGCTTGGTGACAACATGGCGAGCAGAGGCAGGGGCAGCCTTGCCAAAAGACGGGGCACTTATGGCAGCATCGTCATCTACCCTTACACCCTGGTGAGATGTAGCGTTCGGTGTACATCATTTAGATAAAAAACAACAAATACAGCAGCCACACTGTTTGTTAGACTACACACACTGAAGGTTCATATCAATGTAGGTTTCTGGGCAACTACCCACCTACCCCTCCCTAAGGTTGGGTTAGAATCAAGGTTGGGGGAGCGGGTAGGTTTAGGTTTAAGGGAGGGGTGGGTTGGTCGAGGCCAAGACTGGACCTACCTGTACATTGACTCAGGTTTCTACCTTATTACGCTCAAGAAGATAAATAAAAGAATTATCTCAAAAAGTTATCAACAAGATGTATCAGTGTTAAGCATTTTATCCCAAAACTGGCGGAGCAGGCAATTCCCCTCCTCCCCCCTCCCCCCCTCCAAAAAAATGTCTCTGAGCTTCCGCCGGCCCTGTATTCAATCAAAACATTCGTATTTGTAAGCAATATTTATACAGAAGCATCCAATTAAGCATGGCTATTTTAAATGAGGTTCTGATACAGCACGATTCTTGTAGGAGAGGAGGTGACAGTCCACAGTCCCATAGCCTACTCCTGTCGGCATGCGAGTGGGTTCTTTGAAGTCCCCCGATAGAACGTCGAGAGACTAGACCAACGGCTTAACGGCCCTGTTCACGAAAGATGTGACGAAACTGAGAAGGTCGCCCAAAGTTCAACCCTCGAACAGGCCGGGGTTTGAACCAGGGGCCTCCTGGTTGGCAATCAGAGATCTTACCAACTGTGCCAACCACGTAAGCCGCGGACTATGTAAACCGCGGTTTATTTTCTCTCATACAAACGGCCCTATTCAAGAAGCTAGATAAAAATAGGAATGCAGTAACTTGTGCAGCTTTATTTGCAGTTCGTACCTTTCTCATGAAATAGAAAAACGGGACTTGTACACCCATGAACCCTGCAAAACAAAACAAAACATCATGTGCATGACAATAAGTCAAACAGATGGAAAGGCGACTACGCTAAATATGTGGTTTGAACAACAATGGTTGCTGTGGTATGTTTTCGCCGTAAGGTTCGACGTCTCGGGCGTCAGTCCTTTGTCAGGGCAAACAGACAAACTGACAGACACTAGAAAGACAGACGAGACAGACAAAGCAACCGATAGTCAAACAGATGGAAAGGGGCACAAAACAGCACATACACTAACGAAGAGTAGTCCAACACACGGCCAAAATGAAGACATTTCCTAACAAGGCTCAAGAACATAAAAATACTCACGATTGCGTGACGAGTCTGTTAATATGAAATCTTTCAGCAATATTCCACTTTCTGGCGTGGTGAATAAGGATATCACCATCACGTCAGTCTGAAACAAGATAACAAAGTTGATAACAAAATAATAGAAGAAGAAGTCAAGTATTCAGCGCCCAGTAAACACCGACAAGAAAGGTGTTTGATACCCACACTTTGAATATTTCAAAACCGTGATGAAAACTGAGGAAAGAATCTTCGACCCAATGTGATTGTTTCATTTCTTACCTCTTGTTGTTCACTCTCGCCGGCAGCACCACCCGAGGGGATTGGTTTCTTTGATGCTGTGTCCTGAACACCTGAAGCGCCTCCGGGTAACTGCACTGTCTCACAGACCAGCAGCTTGGGCTCAGTGGGGTCCCAGAACTGCGCCACAGCTCGTCTACCAGCGATCTCTGCTGCTTGTGAGTTAGCACTCCTCTTATCCTCCTCATCCAGTGCTGTTGTTTTACAGCCGGTAGCAAAATCAAACGAATGGACTGTGTCTTGCTCGATGTCCCACACGTGTATCCTAGTGTCAACTGTGTTGTCAGCCTAAAAAGTTTTAATTACACCAGTTAACAAGACAATGCTGCATGCAATTAATATACTGAAGCTTTGCAAATAAACCTTTTCAGGAATATTATATAACATCGTATTGTCAACCTCTTTCCAGCATTCATTCAGTTCCTTTGAGGTTGAGAATTTAGCAATTCGCCGGACGAAAAACAATTACAACTAAATATTTTCTTTGCTAACTCGATTCATACAGTAACACAATCAAAATTAAGGCAAATACATGATGGATCAAGGTAAGCTGGCTGAAGTGTTCCTGTGCATGGAGCCACGGCACAAGATAACAAGGAAGACAAAGCATGCTTTCTACTCCGAATGCCTTATCTTCCACAACCGTCGAATCACAGTCTGTGGATTGTTTCAGATCACTAATTGTAAACTGACCATGTAATTAATGCCCACTGATTATTCCTGCCTGGATTAGTTTATTTGGCCCCATTTAACTGAAACTGAAACTTACCAAGTTCGTACTCATGACAGACACAGTAGTGACAAATCCTACTAAAACCCATCAAGTAAACAACGACGTTATGATGTACCTTGTCACAGAGAATGCTAACTTTACTCCCACTGCAATTGACTTTTACGGAAGTCAATTTTCCAATACCAGGAATACTCTCTTCTAGGAACTTGGGGTTACAGTGCTGTTTAGCTTCCCTAAGATTAACGACACAATCTGAGTTATAAAGAAGATCCGTGGACACACACAAGGTATGAACTTGACAGATTACGTCAACAAAGATGGTAAAGAAAGTTCCTTATCAATGCGTATATTCCCTTTTTTGGAGGCCACAACCAATTTGTGTTTCATAGTTTTAAAAGTCAGTGTTATTTTTTTAAGTGCATCAACACTAGTCCACTTCATGGCAACTGGAAATCATTTGTAAGAGAGATATCACAAAGGGTCAATCACTGAATGTTAGCTCGACAACCAGATATAACCTCGAATTTCGTTGATCAAACCCCATCTAAGACCACAGCCGTAGCCACTGCGCCAACTTTACAGTACTAGTTTTACACAGTTTATGCTGATGTACAAGCAAATGGATAAGCAGCACACTACTTGGTAACAATAAAATAACGATGCGAAACTACTTGCATACATAACATTATTGACTGTGTAATGCGTTGTACCTGCGTGACAAGTCCCACATCTTGATATACCCCAAAGATGAACCAGCAACAAGATAGTTAGCACAGACGTCTAGCAGAACTGGATCACCTTCTGTCTCTGAGAAAGATAATATCTGCTTCACTGTACCCTAAGAATATGAAACCACCGCAGATTAATAGCAAATTCTACAATTTCACAAAACTCTGCTAAATAAGTTAAAGAGTAACACAGTACGAAAAATAATAAAAAACACATACTAGAGTTTGAATAATTATACACAAGCAAGTTAAAGTTGGGGATGTGCAGATGTTGACGTAAGTAGCGACAGGTTGGAACGTTTCAAACACATGCAGTCATGACGCAAAATTGCCGCTTTCTCGACGTATTTTCACTCATTTACAAGGAGGATGTTTGAAACTTTCACACAACTAGAAACAGTCAGACAATCTTAGCCATTTTTTCAAAATTCAGTAACTTTCCCAGGCCTGGAAAATTCATTTTCCATTCCGTGACTTTTTATGGCCGTGGGAACTTTGTAATATACTAACCAAGGCCCAACATGCAGGGTGGTCCGAGATAAGGAACTCGGTGTTAGATATTGTTGATCGCCACTAAACCTTCAGTTATTATGCCTGACTTCACACTGCACTATATAGTCAGACAATCAGTGAATGTTGTACGCCTTTGATATTTAGGAAGTTTTGACTGGCTAAATACAAACACACTACATATTTAATTACAAGCAATATTTTTTGAGTTGCGCATTAAACAATATGCACTAATGCTTTAATTGGAAGAAATGTTAAGATGCGTATAATAAAGCTTTTTTTACTTAACATTAAATAATAGCAACAAGCGATAATATCAAATCCTACACCCTATGAGCCAACAACTTAAACCTCACAGTATTCCCACTACTTCTTAAAAATCAACGGTCCTTGTGACCCCCAATCTCTTCAGTTAGGTGAAGATGTCTGAATTTGTGCATCCTTTTACGATTTTTTAAAAATTTTTGTGCATCAAATATACGTGTTGCGAGGGGTTAATGGGAACGCTGTCATTGTGTTCAACCACATTTGTTTCACTTTACCTGAAAAGTTCTGACTTGGATTTTCCCAGGTTCTGCGGTGTATAAACTTTGTTCGTGGACAACCACCACTGGGGAGTCGGAAGCGAATGATCCTGGGGGAGGGACAACAATCCACAAGGAGTTATCAGTCATTTTGGACAATACCTGAACAACTCATTATAAAGGCAGCGTGTAAAGAATAAATATAACGATTACTGCAAGGTGTAGTGTACATATACAATATATCATGTTTTTAATGCAAACTTTGCTACATCCATTCACTCGTGGGGGCAAAACAAAGTAAACTGAAATTTCATACAATAGTGATTACTTTTAACTAATATTCTGTCAAGAGGAATATTTTCCATACCTTCGGCTCGCACCATGGCTTTATCTGGCGAAACTTCATAGACGACAACTCTCTTGCCATTCCAAACGGTAGTATGTCCCTACATGTGGCCAAACATGCAACAAGAATTTGTTAACATGGAAATAAATGTATGAGAGTTTCTGTCAAAATTTGACAGACACCTAATTTTGTTTTTTAACTTAACTATACGCTAGTGTCCGCACCAGCCAAAACTTTGGCCATAACTATTACAACTTACAATAAGTAATATATCCATCCTCAGATTCAAATCCATCGGTTTGTCTATATTAAGGATGTCATATAGCACTGCAAAACAAACCTTCCAGAGCTCTCAACTATTGATAAGGAATGGAACGGGCAAACTCACAGTGATGACAAGACAAAATCAAAGACAAAACTTTTAAGCTACTTGCTTATCAAATGACCACTCAACCCAACAAACACTTGACTATAAACATTTTGTTCAGTTTCGTGTGTTCTTAATAACACAATCGTTTTCCTCGGCCTATTTTACTTCAGATATATTCCAAGCACTATGTACCTTGGTCATGAAGATGCCTTTAATGTGAATGTCAGTTTTAAGGTCTTGCTGAAATGAAGTGTTGAAATTCTCAATAGCAAGCTGGCTTGGGGAAACTTGAACAGCGGCAACCTGAAAATATTTAGTCAAATCAGCGTTTTTGCTGGGTTAAATTAATAAATTTATCAAATGAATGAATACAGAAATACTACATATAATCAACTTAGTTATTTGGTATCTTATCTATTTCGAAAATTTTATAATTAAGCAGTACGTACCCCGGCGTTGTAGTGTGCATTCATGACCTGTTCATTCAAGATAATCACGGTTGCCACACTGTTGACAGCAAGAAGGTTCTTGCCACCTCCCCACTGTCCAAAGCAAAATTCCATAGTATGTATAATTAATAATCATTCTTAAGAATTTTAATTAAAATTATTACTCTTTTTGGTTTCCTACCATTCCTAACTGTATGTAATAACACATATTACACAGGTTAATTCTTCAAAACGGATATTTAGAGTACTGTGACAACATACAGCATACTACTGACAGTGTACTTCAAAAAAAACAGTTGCACTTATACAGGGAATCGATACAATAAAGAGAAATTAATGGCAAACATCGGCTTAGCTTTTGCGGTGTAAAATTTCCATTTTCTGATTTTATCTCACAGTAATCTTTAGCAGTTAAATTAAAACAAAAAGTTTAAGTTAAAACCCAATTATTCTTGGCAAGCTATAGTAAAAAAATCAGTTTATCCGTGTTCCCTATAAGATTTAATCGTGTTTACATTGAGTGCTTAAAATAAGTGATGGAAGCGCGAAGCGGTATCGTTTTTGACGTCATGGCTAGGTTGCCGTCACTTTGAGATTGAAAACAGTGTACAGTGTATTAGCAAAATGCCCTCGAAAAATAAACAGAATTGCCCTTGGATAAACAGCAACCTAAGCTAAGAAGGAAAAAGAAATCACACCGTCGTCTCAGTGATCTGTTCAAAAGCAGAGTCTAGCACAATTGGATCGTGGTTTTAAGAAAATAACCTGCAGTCACTGAGTCTGAAATTACCATGCAGCATATTGACCGTTCCCTGACTCACATTAACCGTTCCCCGTTCCGGGTTTTAGTAACGTCCAAACAGAAGTGGCAGCACTCAATTTATCCTGCTTCAAAACCTTTTTTGCGGATTGCCTATCAAATCCGTCGCTTGAACATTAAACAGGTTCATTGTTTTACTTTACGTAAAACAACAAAGGTAATGGGATGGTAAAACTACTGGAATGAAACTTTCACGTTTTCAGTTCTGACAGTTTTATCGTACTCGGACTCTCACTCAGTAGAAGAACAGACACAAAGGTGCAAAAACAATTATGTTTGTCCGTTAAAATCAGTCAAATACGGTCTAAAACTAACATCGCTGACACTGTTTTGTAAACCATTACTCACATTTTCAGATAGTGTTTTAGATATTCACTAGTTTCTTAGTTTGGATTTCATAACGAAACATTTTTTTTAAATGACAAACTCCAGAAAAGGACAGTTACAATTTATCAAAATGGAAGCAACTGGTGTTTTGAGATTCCAAATTTATTACGTAAGGTTAAGCTTTCAAAAAATGTGTACTTTTGTGGGGTTTATTTAATCCCCAGCGTGCTACAATGTGCGGGCGAAACTGAAGTAAAGAGACGTCTTAAGCTACATCTGATATCTTATCTTATAAAATCATCAAGAAACTGTTAGTTCATTTTACCTGAATTTGTGTTAGATCCGCTTCTCCTTCCAGTACACAAGGCGGCTGAAGTTCCCACCTATCCTGGCTCTCTTGATTTTTTCTCCTTGGTTTTAAGATTGTGTGTTTCCACATGGCAACTTTGCCTTTGTTCGTACCAGCAGCTAATAAACCTACAATCATTTTGGGGGGGAAACATAAGAGTAATACACTGGAAGGCCTAAATTCTCACAGGAAACAGACGCTGAAAAATCTCAGTAAGACAAATTTCATGGTCGATAGAGTTATGCAATTTAAATAACTGGTAAATTTGTTGTTCTTACTGAGATATCAGATAGCAAACTATGGAATATTATCAGTACCAATCCTAGCATATCCCTTGTATGATTCGGCGGGAGGGGGTACTCTTCAGTCATTACGGTGGGAATGTACAGCATGCTTCATAAAAACCCTTTTTTCATTTCAGACCAAATTATATGAAATTCCCTACCCAATTTCAGACCTAATGTTAAAATTTATATCCGTTTTAAGTCCACAAAACGTTTTTTGTACCCCATATAGCACATCACAACAGTTTGTTCCATAAATGATACCCAACTGCCAAAAACTATAACCATTTCTGACCAAATAGACTCGAAAACCTCACCCTTTGGCGCCGCCCATACCTACATAGCTCATGCAAGAAAGCACCCCCGTACATGATTTACTGCCCAAGATAAGGAAGGGGGAGGGGGGGGGGATCTTGAAGCCTTGTGGTCATCCTATTTTTCACTTTTCCAATGCTGTGTAAATATGTGCCTCTTCATTCAAGTATAGTTAGTATCATATCCTGTACTTACTATTATCATTAAAACTACTATCATTAAAATATTGTAATTTGTTGTTGGTTTGTCGCCCAGCAACTCAATTCTTATGGCTTTCTACACACTATACTCATCCGAAAAAATTGGAATTATTGGGCCCAAGGTGATCCTCACATCGCTACCTCGTCACCTCAGTAATCTGCTGCGTTGCCAGTGTGGTGGTCCCTGATGGTGTAGTGGTTAGCACACCTGACTAGAATACAGGGAGATGTGGGTTCGAGTCCCACTCAGGGCGATATACCAATTTTTTCGGATGAGTATAGTGTGTAGAAAGCCATAAGAATTGAGTCGCTGGGCGACAAACCAACAACAAATTACATGAGTAAGGCTTTTCAGGCTTCAACAGCAAATTATATCATTAAAATATTATTACTATTGTTATTGTCAACATCATTATAAATTTTATCAATATGTTTTTCTTATTTCAGATGAGCTTTTGAAGACGTTTTATAACCAATGTCGACAAAATAGATCTAAAGTGCTCTGTTCTGTTCACTCATGACAACTATGGTTTCAACGTTCAAAAAGGGGCAAAAGCATGTATCAATGGTAACCCAGCAAACTTGTAAATTTATATCTTTTTGACAACCTACCACTGGACTTGTTGTATGCCACACAATTGATGCATTCTCCCTGGTCAAATCCTCCATTCTCCAGTGACAGCACAAAGTTGTCATTTTTTGACAAGTCTAGCATCCTACGCCAGAAAAAATACAATGTTTGTGCTAAACTATTATTAAATATAGCAAAAGAAAAGCAAAAAATACTTAAACATAAAAAATCCAAAATATCACTTCAAAATTGGTCCAAAAAACACTGTTCCTGCAAGACAGTACAGTAACACAGTTGTTACAGGTACCTCAATGAGCTTTCCCCTGAAGCAGTTGCTAAGACATCCTTTCCTGCCCAAATTATCTGACTTTTTGCAGGTTGACCACTGAGCTTCACCTGCAAAAAAACAAATGTATTCAAGAAATTAATGTGGTATGTGTCCATCACTCACAAGTCAGCAAAACAATCATTTTTATTGGAGTATGGAATATTGCAGCTGTATTGGGGCAGATTTTCCACTTATGAAATAACGTAGTCTATACTTTGTGGGCATCTATATGTATCAAGTTATGAAATATGCATATACATGTACTAGGAAAGTGGGACAGCATGAAAGAAGTGACTGAGTGGTGTAAAGTCAAGCTGGGTGCTTCTCAAAAGCTTCTCGAGTGCTCTCCTAACTTCCCAAGTGCATCCATAACACAATAAAGGCACAATAAATAGTTTATAAAAGTAGATAAAATATAAATTATATTATTATTGGAGTAAAATGGATGTCTCTCTTTCACAAATATTTATGCTGTAATAACATAAAATACTAAATCTGCACTACATTTTTTCCTTAACTGAGCATGTGCAGTGTTTCCCAGCTAGATTAGCTAATGTTATTTCTGGGCAACATATACCCAACTAAAGGGGAAAAAAGGAAATTTAATAGCTGTTAATATTTTTTCACTGTGTGGTATAAATAAAGATATTGCTATGCAATTACTTTTTTACCATGGAAACAATATGATGTGCATGCTGGCATCTGCATCAGGGCTCTTTTTGCACCGTTTCCATAACATATACACAACAGAGCAGAAAATGTAAACAGCACAAAATACTAAAGAGCACTCATCTTAAGGCTTGGGCATTTAATTTCAGTTTAGACAAAAATTAATACTGTATACGTGTGAATTTTTTCCAATAGCATAGCATTCCCTTCCATTATCCATACTAATTCAAGGGTGTTAGCTGTAACTATAGCAAAACACCCAGTTCTTATAACAACCTTTCTAAAAGGATTATAAACATATTTTTTCAGAACTTTTGTGATTTACAGAGAACAAACCTTCATTATTTCGGACGTAACACCATCTTGAGCAACACTGTGTTGTGACAGAATCAGCCCGTCTGTAATGGCCACTATAATATCTTTACCCTCGTAGTAAAGTAACGACTTAATTGGACCATCTGTAGCAAAGGACTGAGTACATCGACCTTTGTCATCTACAAAGAACACACTACCTGCAGGTAATAAAGAAACATTGTTGACAAACATACAGTAGCAAAACTGTTGAACACTGAGTGATTGTTCTCTCAGTAAGAGGAGACTGTACAGGTGTACAGCTATTGTCAAGGTTGGGTCCAAAACAGTTTTAGGTTTAAACTGCCTGACTTTATAATAGTAAGGTTTACAAAGATAAAAGATTGCTGTTTTGCAGCTTGGTAATCTTTCAATACATGTGCATAATTTTACCAGGCCCATACAACTTGAGTGACAAACTCACAGTGGGTTGCTCCTTTGAACATGCACACATTTCTTGCCCATGATATTAGCTATGCAATTATGCAGACAAATGTTTCACACAAATTCAGAGCCAGCCCTATTATTCGAGTTTGTACATCTTTAATAACAAAGTACAGACAAAAACTTACATGTACATGTAACCTGGAACTAAAACTACATGAAAAAGTATGTTTTCAGTTGCCACGGGACAAAAACTCAACAATCAAGGGGCACTCTCTTCCTGGTTTTGTTGGTTACATTCATGTCATTGGACAGGTGTAAGTACACTTGATTGGTGCTGCCTATGCCTACAATCTTCTGACATTCTATTACAACAGTACCTTCAGCTGTGCCAAAGAAGAACGAGTGCTCTGAAGGTGACGAGAGATTAAGTTTGTTGTTTGTTTTTCTCCACATAAACATATCTAATGCAGCTTCATCTCCACTGACTGCAGCCCTTGCCAGACCCGAGATGTCACTGAAAATACAAAACATTCCGTCAAACAGGTCTGCAAGACACTAGTTAAAGTTATACCAGCCCAGAAGTAGCACTGAAACCAAAAACAAACACCTATACCATGTACAGATACTAGTTAGGTCAGCCTTCACATACAAATGTATACTGTACCTGACAATAAATGATTAAGTCATAAGTTTGCTTGCAAGTGCCAGTGAAAGCAACCTCAGTTCTTCAGAAAAACAGATTACTGCAGGCATTTACTGTCTATCAACCTTGCCTTCACTCAGAAGCTCCTTAAAGCAGTATACCCCTCCCCCCCAAAAAAAAAAAGTATTGGAATAACAATTCCATGACTTACAAGACTTTTCCCGAAACTGACTTTTAACATTTAACACCTTGAAAACAACTCACTGTAGGATGATAAAATTGTATAAATAATAATTGTAGTGATCAGTTCAATTAAATGTAATCACGTATTTAGCAACAAAAATGTTAGGCAGAACTTAGAAGAATTCTATTATAGAATAACACAATTCACTGGAACCAACACAATGCTTATGTTTCTGTCAACTTACTTTGCAGGATCTGGAACTGTTGGAGGTTTGAAAATACAACTGATTATTGTTGACTGGGCATCATGCTGGTACAAAGGAGACTGCTGTGTTCTGCCCTTCACGTCTGTTTTCCACACTGCAAGGATTCCATTCTACAAAAAAAGATAAGAGCAAGATCATTCGACCAAACTGGAAGCAAACATAGATTTCATTTAAACTTTATCCTTTTGCTGATCATAATTATTAGATAGAAAAATAACAATAAAAGATAAAAAGGGGATTGGTCATACTCCTTTAAGAGTAATGACCAGACAAACTGACCTGCTTGGAAGAAGCATAAATACCATAAATACTTGCAAAGTTTTTAAGGTTACTGAACACCTTGAGCAGTGTTTTTAGTTATCAGTCCGTAGCTCCGTTAGTATGTGTCAGATACCCATAAACCTATATATCACTGGAAAGTTTATAAAATTCTCTTAGTGAATGAGTAACTTATTTTTGCAAAATCCTTTTTTTAAGTGAAATTCATTGCGCAGTTTCCAACCAAACATTTTCCCTTCTGGAAGTTCCAAGTCCATCAGATTTCACTTTCTACTATAAATTGTTACCTTGCTATCTTCAGCACAGTATGTATATATTAAATCTGTGACATAGACATGGTTTTGTAAACCATTAGTCATGTTAACTTTTCAGATGGTATATTACCAGTAAAGTACACCAAGATGTTGATTTGTTTACGTCTGGTTTTAAAAATGAAACAAATGTTTTTTTTACATGTATAATTATTATTTTAAATCAAAAAGCATCAATCAAAAAAGTTCAATTACAATTTGTAAAGATGGAAACAGTACTTAGAGATTCTAAATTTATTAACTCCATGAAATAGTAACGTACTCCTGCAGGGTATTTAACTTAAACCCCAGCATGTCACAGGTGAAAAGTAATGAGCCATCTAAACTAGATCACATAGGGTAGCGTAAAAGGGACAAACTTTGAATTTCTAACCAAATCCAATGATTATGTTAATGTTAAACATTGATGTTTTCCAACGCAAAGCCGCAATTAATTTACATGATTGGCAAACATTTAAATAATTTAAATAACAAATCTGCATTCTCACTACTTAAACTAAATTATGAATACAGGACCCAAACTCTGTTTATTGCATTTTTTGGATTGATTATTTTTGTTTCAAAATAGTAACCAAGCAAAATGCCTACTTTAACCCTTTCGGCCCCAGCCAGTGTATCAGTATGTAAATTCTCCTTAACTTATCCACATAAAATAAGTTGTTTGGTAATGAAGTAATTGGTCATACACAGTAATTTATCTAAGATGAAAAACAAACTCTCTCAACTTGTTTACAAGAAAACTATAGAGACAGTTGAGGAGAATTCAGCAATATGTCATTTGGCCTGTTTCAGGCTGAAAGGGTTAAGTTTTTAAAAATATTGACAGTTTACAATATATTCATAGGACGTCAAAAGTTTGTTATCCCTACCTCATCTGCTGAAACCAGTCTGTTGCCATTGTTACTCCATTTTATGACCTTAACAGCTGATTTGTGTACAGAGAAGACTTCATGAAGTTCATGATCATGCTCATTCCATACCAACACGTCACCACTTTCCCAGCCAATGGCAAGGATTTTTCTAACTGGATGCCAAGCAAATGAAGATACAAATGAAGATCTTTGGATGGAAGACTCCTCTACATGCTCTCCCTGTAAATGAGGACAAGAAGTATTGAGTGTAATAGCTGGCCACCTGAGCTGCAAATACCCTGAGCTCCAACACAGCATCTGGATCTTCTTTCCCTGGTTTATTTAGGTCAGAGACCTAAATCAAGGGCTCAGGTACATTAAGCCACAAAATCAGTTATTTATGCTAAATATATCTGCCTCAGAATATAAGAGCAATTAATGCTTTTATACTTTTCATGATCAGAAAAACCAAAACTTAATCATAGTCCAATGGCATATTGTTTGTCAACTTGAAATGCATTTGGATGATGTATGATGAAACTATCTTTAGTTAGCAACTTTTCTGGCAGACTTAAGTCCCATGTTCCAACAGAGGCTGACAGAAATGCGAAACATCATTTTAGTGAGTCCCTCAAAAATAACATTTAAATGACACTCCTAGTTTCAATTAATTGCAAGTTTGTAATGAGACACCTGAATGAACTAGATGTACTGCAAAAAAATGTTACTTTATGTTTTTGAGCCAGTCAAAAGTAAGAAAACTAATTTAACATGAAAATAGCAATATACAGGTCTCTCAAATAGTCCCTCAGTCAGTAATATCACTTCTTAAATATCAGTAACTTGTATTCATGCCCATTTCTGTTCGTTTTTCTCAGAAACTGTAATATTTATGATATATAAGTATTGTGACTTTACGTCATCCAAAACTGTCTGTAACCATACTCATGATAAACAAAGCAGTCTCCTTCAGTTTAATTATCATAAATGATGCTCAGTTTCTCACTTATAACAAATGTATGCAAAAATGTATAAAATAATTTGTCTTTGAAAATAGTACTTAAGTTTTAAAAACAAAACCCTCAAATCTGAACATATGTTTGAAACTAAGACACAATTTAAATCCTGACAGAATTTATAAACCAGTTTCTTACTTCCAAACTAAATGGGATAGAGTCGTTACCAAACTAGCAATTAAAATGTCAAAAAGTTATTTTTTTCTGGTATGAGGAACTGAATACCTAAATACTAAACAGCGTCTTGGTAAATATTTTATCCAGCACCTTAAAATACCTGCCAGTCATTACAGCACTTACCTCATCTAAGTATAAGTTAACAGAACCTGCAATATTGGGATCGTGCTTGGATGCGACTGCGAGTAAAGTGTAGCTCTTGTGCCATTCAATACCAGTTTGTATGCCCACACTTGGGGCCTGGATTTTATGATCGAAATACACAGCCATTGGTCGGGGAGAAAAGTGTTTGCCTCTACAACTTTGCAGTGAAAAAGTAGTTGAACAATCCTTTGTAGAACCTTCTTAAAAGTACATAAATTTGGTGTAGTAAATTGATTCGTACAATGAACGCTTAACTCTGTCAGCTTGCAGCTGCCAAAATATAAAATATAATATAATACGTCTGCGAATGGAATGTTTGCAGTGCAAAATTATTGAATGTCGCGTAGTGTCTGGTGTTCTGTGTTGCCCTGATTCAGCTGTTATTGTAGAAACGTTCTTCTGATAGATATCACATTTTCCCAGTATTTCGTGCGAATTTTCTGAATGAATCACGGTGTCGCGATCAATCTCCTCCAGCATGTAAATACTAACAAAAAAGCCGTTGCCAAGTACACTTTCACCTCTTGTTTTGAACACAATTCTGCACCAATCTTCCAGTAAAGTCCTCTATGGGTAATAATCTCCGTCAATCTACACAGCTGAATTAGACAGAAATATAATATGTTTTTTTCTTGTCATTCTGCAATAAATAAGAACACCAGAAAAACAAAATTATCCAAAAAACGCTCAAAACTGTCCGCCGCCTGAAGGTCCCGGATATTGTCAGCGGACTTTCCCATTGCAATATTTTTGTGGTTTTCCGCTGGCACTTAGCAACGCACCCACGCGATTTGGCAACTTTTCGAAAATGGCGGCTGGAGGTTTGCACAGTTCCGTCTTTTTAGTAATGGTTTCAGGACAGATAGAAAGCGCCAGGGTTAGTAATGGGTATTCCGATTACTCCAAATGAACAAAAAAATTATATTTATTTCTTTGTGCTTGTATGATTTTTTTCCAGTTTCCAGAATTCGACGATCTCTACTGCAAGTATAGCTTCGTATATGGTCAAGATTGGGTCGTGACTTCGGTGAGTAGACCCATTTCAAAAAAGTACATTTTTTTAACTTCTTGCTCCCGACTTTCTCACAATAAAGTGGTGTGCTAATTTATAGCACTTCTATATGCCAAGAAAATTAAAAACTCTTGTTTTATACAAGTTCGTGTTTTATTTTTTTATATTTAATTCTTACGGTGGCCATATCTGTCACGGCAAAAGTGACTGCCTGACACGTGAAAAATGGACATCTGCAAACTAATTGAAGTACTGTAAAAACTGAAATCTAGAGATGCCAGAAATATATACATGTAATTGTTCACTTTTTCACATTTGTTTTGGGTTTTGTAAAAGGAATGTTACTAATATAAATTACCTTTGGAAGCATACTGTTTTAGGGTTCATGTTTGAGTATTGAAGTACCCACCCCCAAACTTTCTTCAGATTTATTGTTTTAGGGGGAAGGGAACTTACTTGGTCAATTACAGCACTGTAGTAGTACTAATGGCAACTTTGATTTGGTTATATGTTGTTTTTCATAAAGGGTTGGGAAGAAGGAATCTCCCAGATTACCAAGAAAAGTCTTGACAGAAGGCAAATATTTGTGTGGAACTTCCCATTAGATATTACATTTAAGAGTACAAGTCCATTTGGTTGTAAGTATTTTTTTATCATTATCATGATGACTTTATACCCTAAAAAATACGACGGTCATACCTACCATCCAAATATAGGGAGTACC
>JAOBYE010161332.1:0-18239 GCA_025403585.1 Parazoanthus swiftii
CCTACAAGAATTGTGCTGTATATCAGGACTCCATTTAAACTAGCAATGCTAAACTGGATGGTCCTGTATAAATACTGTTTTCAAATACAAACAAATTCACCTCACCAGCTTCATCAGAGAAAAGCGACCCAGTTGCATCAGTTTTGTTATGTTTCAAAGCTTGTGTCGCAATACCTTTACAAGTAGACTGAAAAATGGCCTGTCTGACGACCAAGATCAGTATGTAGAAAATTCAAGTTTCACTTTTTTGTGTGTATATAGTCAAAGAAAATGTTCATGAAACATTTAAAAAGGTTTATAATTGGAAAGATATTTTTAAACCGGTTCTAAGGCATCGCGGTCATACCCCTACTGAGGCCCCCTTCATCTTAAACCGCTTTACGATTATAGTCAAATGAGCCCAGGTCTCATATCTAAGAAGGAATTTATGGTACAACAACATTCCAAGAAATGTTATTTCCAAACTATTCTCTAGTTTAGGGTTAGTAACGTACTTCCATCTTGCTCGGGTTGGTGAGCAGCGCGAAGCTGGTCAGATGAGAGCACTCGCACACTGTGTGGGTCAGGTTGGACTGGACCAGTTTACACCCCTGACTGGACCACTCTCCTCCTGCACTCGGGCCACTCCTGGAAAAGAGAACAATTTAATCCAGGCCGGCCTTTACCAACGATAGTAACCATCAAGTTTTGAAACTATCATTTGTGAGCATCTCAGATTTTCAGTACTAAGTGACAACCTCCCCAAAAAACATTTCACCTAAAAAATGATGACGACACAATGGTAAACATTTGGTTATATATTTCATAATTGAATACGGTTTACAAAATTAAAAGCGATTGTTAATGGTCTGCTCGCACTTAACGACACAACAACACAAACACAAGCACCCGGCACGCTTGCACGTCATACATGAGATTGTTCTTGTCTTGTATATATTGAACTGTGCCTAAAATAATAATCTCGTGGATGGGGTGTTGTTTCTGCGTCTTTACGTCGCTAGTCTGAACCAGCCTTAAACAGAGGAAACACAACTTGAAACTATTTGAATAGAAAAAGACGAAAGAGGGTCTGGGTTATAAACAACCACTCTTTCACAGTCGTGATTGCACAAATCCGAAACCACAAACAGGGCACTCACAAAAAATGAAAAAGTTTAGTTAAAAGTAAAAAGTTGTTGAGGAAGCTCTAATTTCTTTGTGATAGCGTAAGCATTTGTATGTTTAAATCTAGTTTAGAAAGGGCAGACTACACTAGTAGTATGTAACAACATCCTGATAAGCGAGATACAATGGCTTTTTCTCAAATCTTGAAGAATGCAACATCATTTCAAGTTGCACTTCGATGTCGTGAGACAAGAGGAACAATACATAAACTTATACTGTTTAACAAGAGTAAAATGATCTTTAAGGTTATACTGTAAAAATTACAATCTGCGGTACATTTACTCACTTGTCGCCATTTTTCCAAAACACACACTGCTGTGGTGTCTGAGCTACATTCTCCTGCAAAGCAGCAAGAACGATTTGTCAGAAAGATCTAAATTGACTCGCAGAACTTATAAGGCCGGACACAAGCTTTCAGTTTTGTTTACCGCTTGTATTTGATCTTGTTATTAAAGCTGTTTTGTTGGAACCAAGACTGTTAGAATTTCATTTTGGTTGTTATTAAGTAACTATGCTCACATAGTGGATGGCCCCACCTTAAATGTTTTGCAATTTGTCTACGGTTTGATGAAGCCGAAACCAACGTGGAATTGCACACATTTTCATGTTTCAGGAATCCAGCCGATGATCAGTTCAGTATTGTTTATTCTTTTTATAAAACGCCTTGTTATCTTAATCGAAGAACTGGACTTGACTTTTGCATTACTGCTTCAGCTGCTCGAAACAGAGTTAGACCAAACAGGGTTTACACATTTTAAATACATTTTCCTCGCTTAGGAATCCGTAATCAGACGCTTATCTGCCTTTGTCGGATTATTACGTGATATTCTGAAATATGACAGTCCAAGTCGTGCGTTAGGAAGTAGAAACAGTCGGTTCAAACCCTAGCCCGGTGTAATGCCAACCTGCAAGCTTAATTCCAGCAACTTCAGGCCCAGGAGAGCAAAAAAGGGCACAAAAAATTTCAATCTTAACAACCTTAGTCAGATACCTACCTTGTTATGGGACAGTACAATTCTGACAGGAGGGTCAAGTTTTTCTCCGGGGGAGGGGAGAGCTGTTGTTGTTATCATCTGGCTGTTCATCGTCTTTTCATTAGAGTCTCCAGAGCTTTGAAAAGGCGGAGAAATACAAATTACACAAGTTTGCATGGTTTTTGAAGTAATAACAACTTTGTTCATTTAACCTTGAACGTTTACATTTTTATGCACTAGTTGTCATTTGTCAATGTATTGTTGCACAGTACCTTGCTTACTAGGTGACATGATATGGGTGATAAACTAGGAAATAACTACATCCTGCTATTAATGTTGTTCGTATATAGTGTTTCATGTATTAATGTTGATAACCTCGTGCTTTGTATGTCTCAGTATTATGGTGATTCGAGTGTTAAAGTTGATGTGTTTCTTATGATTTTACATTATATTCTTATACTTGGGCACTCATCATTTTCTCTACTTTTGCGATTAGGACACAAACCCACGGTAAATTGAAATTGTTACCGCACCTTAAACCAAAACGATTTTATCCAACAGGTTATATTGAGTATTTTGTACTTTTTAGAATCGCAGTAAGCGCAATGAAACAGTCTTCTCATTTTCCCTTTTCTTTCTATTCAATACCTTCTCTCCCGATCGGTTCTCACACAGCATCTCCTCTTCCGATGTTCTTTTCTCATTTTTCATTTCTCTCCTAGTTTTCTCTTTCCCTCCCTCCCTCGATGTCACTAATTCCATACCTGGTGTTGGTTTTGCCTGATTTGCTTTTCTGGTTCAGAAGATCCGCTACCGTCCGATATCGGCTGCTTATCAAATGTACCTTTTGGTTTGAGCCTGTGGGAAACGGATAGTTTACACTTATTCTTCTGCAAAATGCAAATGTATACTCGCTCCGACTATCTGGGGTAGGGGGGACAGGTAAAATTATGTTTCTCGGCCACGTTTATCTCAGTAAATTCACTTTTTGTCCCGTTTTGACCTTGAACGAGGCCAAACTCGAACTAGGAAATGGCGTATGGTTTTCAATAGTTTATCGAAAGTGTCTAGTTTTGTTATTGCCTAGTTCCTGGGCAACTATTCGATGCAGAGTAGCCAAGAGATGAAGCAAGTTGGGTTAAAGCCAATGTGCTTTATAAAATCTTAATATTTTAGACCGGGCCGTAGATGACAAAACCCAGTTGTTCTACTATCTATTAACCCTTGCGTAAGTTGAAGACTGTCTTAAGGTAATGGTAGAACAAAAAATCAAGGTAACGGCAAAAGCAAAGGTAAAAGTGAAGATAAAGCAAAGGTAAAGATGACGGTAAAGATAAGATAGAGATATAGGTAAAAATGTAACTGAAAGGATACAAGTAAGACGAAAGGTATAGGTTAAAGTGAAGGTACAGATATAGATAAAAGTCAGTGAAGGTGAAGGTTTAAGGTAAGAGTAAGGGTAGAGGTAAATGTAAAGTAAAAATATAGACAAAGGTGGAACAAATGTAAAGGTAAAGATATAGGTAAAAGTTTTAGGCAAGGGTAAGAATAAGGGTAAAAGTGAAGATTAAGACGAAGTTAAAAGTAAATAAAAGGTAAAGTTAAAAGTATAAAAAGGTAAAAGTAGAAGTAAAAGTAAAGTAAAGAAAAAAGTAAAAGTACAGGTAAAAGTAAAAGTAAAAGTAAAGTTAAAAGTAGAACTAAAAGTAAAGGTAAGAGTGATGATAAAGGTAACTGCAAAGATTAAGGTAAAGGAAAAGTATGGATAAATGTTAAGGTAAAAATAAAAGTAAAAGTAAAGATTAAGCGGCAAAGGTAAAGTTAAAGTTAAGGAAAGGTAGAGCTAAAGGTAAAGGTGTGTTTACTTACTCATTTGCAAGCCAGAGTTAAAGATGGCGGGCGAAAGCGTTAAGGAGTCTGATTTGTTGCTCCACTTGGCGATCTCAGGCTCGCTGTAGTTCGGGAAGACTATCGGCTGATTGGGATCCAGATTCTTGGGATCCAGCACTTTTATGTTCATCACTGAGTAATGTGGAATCGGATGAAAAGCAAATGTTACAGATGTGTTTTTTTCAGTTGTAACCAAAAGTGATACTCTAAATCTTTAGATAGTTGCAGATTAACACGCGGCCAGTTTTGTTTACCTAGCACATAATGCTGGAGTTGATGCCAAGGCCTCGTTTACACTATACCAGATATATTTTGTGCCGCTCTAGCGGTCATAGCTGACGGACCTTCTGTTCAAACTTGTAGTGACTCCGGCACACTTTTGTGCCATTTTAAACGTGAAATGCAGGCCTTCGAAGGGACGAGTTACCTAGCGGTTGGGTTCGTGTACAGCAAAAATTGTTCCTATTTACTATGCAAAGCAAAGAAATCCTATCAGGTAGACTGTAAACAAGGCCAAAACATTACATTGCAGTTCTTAGATTGCTCCTCATTGTTTTAAGGTGTGTCTTAGAAATGCTATTTGATATATTTTTTCCAACGTCATCAAAAGGCAAAATCGCCCCTTGCCAGGTATTCCACAATTTAAGCTACAAGTTAGTTCCTTGGTTTAAATTTCAATGAATTTCGTTGTATGTGTGTATTATATCTTTGAAAGGAAAGTTAAAATCAAGTCGTTTCAAAATTGAAACTTTATGGACATTTTTCGAAACTACTCACGTATATTTCTTGTAATAAATGGTTTCTTCAAGTCTGATTCTGCAAGTCTATAGGAGGCTTTGGCAGCATATGACTCAATTGACTTCACCAGTTCCAACACGACTGTCGGTCCAGTAGATTCCGACTCCATCGACTATTGGGAAACAATCCGGTTCAGCGGGTACACTTTGAAAATTTACTAACTTACTAACTAACTAGTTACATAAATAATTACCTATTTAACTTCCTGATTAAAGATTAAATACGTGAATAACTACCCGCTGCCAGTGGTCCGATTAACTAAGTAATCCCTTTAACTAATCTTACCTAACGACCAAATATCTAGTTAATTAATTAGCTGATTTAACTAGTTCTTACTAATCAAAGTAATAATTAACCAATTAATTAACTACCTAACTTGCCAACTGACCGACTCACTAACTATCTGAATAGCTAATTAACTAACTCAACCAATTCAACCGACTCACTAACTATCTGAATAGCTAATTAACTAACTCAACCAATTCAACCAGCTTTTGCCAACTAAATAAATAACCAACCAACTAACGACTCAACTAGCTAACAAACTGACTAATAACGAGATAAGCAATTATGAATTACTAACTAGCTAAATAAATTATTAACTAGCTAACTAAAGCTAAGTAGTTGAATAAGTAAATAAAACGTTTGGATGACTGACTTATAATTTGATAGGTTCACATACTAGTTGATTGATTTGCTCACTTACTAACTAATCAATCGTTTGGTTAGTTAACTATTAACCAATTAGTTACAACACTAATAACTAAATGACTAACTAATCGAATAATACATTATATAACTAGTTTTTAACCAATCGCAGGTTTGTGCAGTATACACACGTGTTTGTTGTGTCACGTGACTTACATCTAGTGTCTGCGAGTGGTCCCAGTCCCAGGTATTAACATCTTCCAGCACGTTCATTCCCTTAGCTCGCAAGCGCTCGATATGCTGACAGCCATACATACATACACACACACGTCACGTAAGGAGAGAGAAGATGTGTGGAAAGGAGAAATAAAGACAAGCAGGAAATCAAATATTAGTTAGTATGTTAGTGTAGAGCAACTAAGTTTAGTTACAGTTACGTTATAAAGATTGTGAATAATTTAAGAGCACGTTTTTAAATAAGCACAGTTTCGAGCGTGTTTGCATTATTAAATTAATACGCCATTGTTTTTATTGACTTTAAAATAAACTAATTTAACAGATTGTGTTGAGTTACTTCTCTGTATGTTAACAGTCTGGGTAGTGGAAAAGTTTAGAAGAGATAGATTTTTAACTGTACAAAGCTTGTTAAAATATCATATTTTAATTGTCATTCATTCACTACAAATGAAAGCGGAATAAAAAAATACAACCAAATGAATTCGAAGATTTTTGTGGTAGCTTGATCTTAACAAACATTATTTTAATAGCTTAAGTAGTGATGAAATGTATGTTTGAAGTTGAACTCTTTTCAGTACAGCGGTAAAGATTATAGCAGAACTGATTAACAACATTTACAGACTTTTTAACTACTTAATATTTGACAAAGACGCAGTTCTGTTAAGGAATAGTTTCTTATCTTCTACCAACCTTTTCGCAAAACCATCCCATAGTTTTGTTAATTAAAGCAGACGTTTGGCTCACCGGCCCCCCGAAACAGAAAATTCTTAAATTTTATCTCTTCCTAAGAACCGGTATGCTGTATTGGTGTTTTTAAAAAGCAAGAAACAACTCAGAAAAAGCAGCTGATAACAATTCCATCGCACCTTCTCAGCGTTCTTCCACTCCTGTTGGTTGTTGATATCCATTATATGACTTCCAGTGTTTACAAAGTTCTTGGAAAAAAACAAACCATAGAGAGTCATTAGTTGAGTTACTAAATTGACTTATGAAACCTATTGATTGGTCGAAAACGTTTGTTTGATCTTTTTAACATTACGATTTTACATACACATATTAACTTTGTGAGTTATGCCAAAGGTGAATTGATTTGCAGATACATCCTTTTTTTGTTTGTTCCAAAGAGCCGCACCACTACAGCCTTGTTTTTCTAAAAGGACTCGTTATCCCAAGCAGCTACTACAAGCAATCAATAGTGAAACTCTGCCACTAGTTCAAGTGTCAAACGACAGATCAGGAAAATACAGGTATCGGTATTTAAAATGCAGTATCACATAGCAAAGTCGTGTTACTCTCACCTTGAAATCGTCAATGGTCATGGCGGGCTTAGCCAACTCGTTGAAAGCACTTAGAAACTTTAAAACATCTGCCGCCAGCAGCAGATCGCCGCCAAACATTGGCGCAACATGCGTTAAGCGATGCGTCCTTGGTAAGACGGGTGCAAACGGACTGGGAGCGGTTGCAAAAGGACCCGGCGCATCTAACGTTGCATTTAGCATAAAATTGTGATTCCTGTGTGACATCGCAGTTAGCTTTTTTGTGAGAGCAGAAATGGACGTGTCTGGATAACTATGCGCCATTTCATTAAAGTTTTTAATAGTTGCATTCTTTTTATCTTGAACTGGGACAGCGTGATGGTGTTTTGGTCCTAAATTTACTTTCCCGAGCAAATTGTCTTGGCTAATGCTTTGCACGTTTAATGGTAAAGCATTTTTGTCCAAGGCAGCGTTATTGTTTTGATTACGATCTATTGGGTTTTGCGGATTGTGCTTATCTTGATACTTTTGTGCATTGTCTCTGTTATTATTCTTTGGTTGCTTGAGGTGGCTCAAAGGTGAACTACTTTGTTCTCCAGTCGTAGGTGGTGCTAAAGTCGCAGGGGTGTTTTGAACAGCATTTAAGGGCCCAGACGGGGTAGTTTTAAGTGCTCCCCACGCTGCTGGAGATTTCACCGTTGTAGTAAGTGGAGGCTTGAATGTTCCCATATTACCAAACTGAGGCCCTTTTGATCCAATCATCTTCGGATCGTTATTTAACTGTCTGTAAGGGCCCTCTTCTTGCGAAGGTCCAGACGGAGGTTCTAAAGGGACATTACCTCCTTCTAATGGGAACGTTTGTACAGTTGGAGGCGGGCGGGTATATGTGACGTCATAAGTGCCGGCCCCAGCTATCTGGCTGGGCGACTGCGCCTCATTATCGTAAGAAGTTCTAACATTTGATAGAAATGGAGCAGTTTGCTGGGGGCCTGGTACTGAACCTCTGAACTGAGAGTACGGATTGGTCCCAGGGCTGGTGTTGTGATTGGGTATAACCCTGGAGTTGTACCACACAGAGTTTTGTCTCTTTTTTCTAATTAAAGTCTTATCGCTTGGGTCCAGACTCCCGGACGTTGATGTCTCTCCGCTGGCACCGCTGAAATCCTGCGTAGTCAAAGCAGACATTTCATCTTGCTGTGAAACTGACTTTGACATCTTGTTTGAATTTGATCCTTCTTCAGATATCTGTTTACTTGTTCTACTGTGATTGAGAAATTGATTGGGTGTATTTGCATTCAACTGGACGTTATCGCCTTCCCCTTTACTGTCTGATTGTTTGATTATCTTTCCACTTCCTTTTAATGTTTTTGAACTGTTTTGTCGAAAAACAACACTAGTTCCATCGATGTGTGTTCTCTTTTTTGTTTTTCTGAAATAGAATGTTCGTTTATCTCGACTTCTTCCATTTGTATTTGATCCCGTAGACAAACGCGAATCAGCGCGGCTTAAAACGTTTCTGTAATATTTGTCTACACTATCCATCCATTTTTCATAATCATTATCATCTTTGCCATCATTGTCATCATCATTAGCATCAAGCAATTCGTTGTCTCTTTTTACTCTTACAAGAGCTTTTTCTGGTTTACTGTTTTCAAACTTGTACTCAGATCTTCTTCGTCTCTTTTTACCAATATCAAACGGTTGATTGGCATACACAGAAGGTGAACCGGGAGGAGAAAATGCGGTCCCATAATTGTTATTGATCTGTTGTGGGCTATATTGATTCTCACTCATTCCTCTCATTTTGTTTTGCCACATAGCATTGTAGCTACTCTGCACTCCTGGAGGGGGAGGGGGAGGGGGTGAGTTGAGCTGTGTAACATAAGGATTGTTAGGCTTGGTTACACCATAAGGCTGCATTGGTCGATTCAAGTATTGACGATTTTGATATGCTTCGTTGTTTGATTGTTGAGGCATTTGCAGGTTTATCATAGCACCCGGAAAACCATTCCGTGCACTGGCACCTTGCAAGGCACCCGATGGCCTTCCAGGATTGGCACCATAGCCGTGTGAAGCACTAAGACCCCCTCTCCAAGGTCCCATAACTTCATTTCTAGGCGGAGCGCCATAAATTTTAGATCGGATACTGTTGCTGGCAGAAGAACCCCGGTGGGGTGTTTTACTCTTGTCCTTAAGTTGTACATTCCCCTTGGGTTGCGCAGTTCTGTGTGCCGTATACCGCGGGGCGTTTGCACTAGGGGTTTTCACCTGCTCAAATGGATGTGAATGGACAACACTTTGGACGTGATGCTCTGTTAAGCCATCATGTTTCAGCCCAGTGTGGTGAAAAAGTTTCCCAAAGTTTGGAACAAATCTTTGATCCGTTGCAATGTGATTGGAAATCGGCGCCTTTACATCACCACCGTCTGGTTTTGCGATGTGATGTCGGCCAGTTACATTATAATCAACAACTTTTATATCTTCGGGCTGTTTGGCCTTGTAAGAAAGATTTGGTTTAATAGCCTGACCTGCAGCGTTATCTTTATCGTCTGTTCTATTCACCAATATTGCTCCTTTGTTCATTTTATTGATAGCTTTATTATCAACAACTTTTGCGTGAAAGAGTTTTGATTTCCGTTGACCAATTCTCAGGCCCTGTTGCTTGGCTTTCATGATTTCCTCTCTGAAAGTATCTTGCAGGGCGAGTGTCTGCAGACGTTTTAGTATTTCAGTTGGTGAGGTCCCAGTTTTGGCCTTGAGTTCGGCAAAGGGGACCTTTTTCTCAGCACCCTCGGCAAATTGTTTGCTCTGTGGAATTGGAAAATGTTTGCATTACTCGAGAGGCAGTAGAGGTGGTTCAATGATTTAGCACTGGAAAAAATAAAGCGTAGCCAAGCAAAAAGAAATAATACTGAAGACAATGCGAGTTTTAGTGCTTCGATTAATTAAGAAAAGACACAAATAATACATTTGGGGCTGTTTATGAAGCGTAGTCTAAATCTTTGCCGGTGTTGATAAATCCTTTACACAAAAGATTTGCACGAGTTTAGAATAAAAATTTGTCTAAATAATTTGCCAATTTCTCGATCAACGTGAACATCGTCTGTTATTGTTACTGTTACTATTGCTGTTATTGTTATTTTCATTATTATTATTATTAATATTATTATTATTATTATTATTATTAATGTTATTATTGTTATTTTTTTATTATTATAATCATTATATTTCTTGTTGTTACAACCTTGTGGTTGAATGATTGCTTAACAACAACACCTTCGAAGGGAGAAATTTGGAAACAGTTCTTCTGTACTAAAATAAAGATATGCTCGCCAGAAAATAATCCAAACATTCGTATTCTGTATACATATAATAATTGTGGTGCTTTTATAGCACTTTAAAACGGCAGCGTAAAAGCTTACTTTATTTGATTGTTAGAACAACAAAAGAAAACAAAAGTTGTCAGTAAAACATTTACAAGGGCTGAGAGATAACTGGAGAAGCTCAATCTATTGTACGAGATAAAGTTATTTAACTAATTAGTTTACAGAAACTAAACTTATCCTAGAACAGAGGCAGAGCTCCAAATACTCGAATACCTTCGTTTGAAGAGATATGTACTCAGACGAAACACATTCGCTAAAGTCTGGGATATCCCAGGTTGCATTGCTGTTGACGCTGCCCTGACACTGTCGTCTCACTTGACCTGCAAACATTGGTAACCATGAAAGCAATGTCATCAGAATCACTTAGTATTGAAGTCACTACCAGCAAGCATTGTAACTTTAAACATTTTTGTACATACTATTCGGCTTATTCAAGCAAGAAATTTAAGGCACAATGGGATTTAGAACAGACGAACACTGCGTGTATTTTGAGGTATATGCGACAATTGTTTTGTTGCGATGTCCGTAGGACTTTGAAATGCGGTTTGGTCATAATCCTGCGACAGCTGTTTTCTTAAGACTTTGGAACAGTCTTACCAGTCTTTTTCATTAAAAATGGACTGAGCAGGATTAGGAGGGAAGTCTCAAAATTTTTAGAGCAGATTTTGTCATTGGAAGGAAAAAAGACGAAAAAGCAAATGCCTGCCAGTTTTGCCTCCATTGGCTACGGCCCCGGTACAGTTTATCTTTTTGTGTGACTGGAACAACATTTCAATTTCTTCATAAATGAAGCTACCAAAATATCTGGACACCTTTTTTGCTATTTATCAAATTCTCGCTGTCATTGACCTTCTCCTTTAGTTATAGTGGATAAAACGACAGGTTGATTCAAAAGCAGATACGGCAAATCGATAACCATGGCAACGAAAATGAAAAAAGCTGTATACCTGCGGCACTTCTTGGGCACAGCTGGTAGTCATGGTTGTTGAACATGGTGAGACCCCAAGTGACGTCATAGTCGTGCCCAGCCCCGCACACCAGGTTTGTTTTATCCGGAGTGATAAACTGGAAGCCAAGAGGGTCGAGTTTGTACGTCTCGATGTTACCATCTATGGAAGACACTAGTTTCCTTTCTTTGATAGCTTTTAGGAAGATCTTCAGAACTTCCTCGACATTTGTCCCTTCTTCCACTGTCAATGTCATGCTGACGATCAGGGGGGACGGCCTGAGATGCCAAGTATTGGAAACTTAGCGCACTTTGTTATTTGTTTATTTTGATTGATTATTTGATTGATTAACTGATTGCTTTCATGAATGACTAAGTAATTGATTGATTGATTGATTGATTGACTGACCGACCGACCGACTTCTTGAATGATTGGTTTATTGATTGTTTGATTGACTGCCTGACGAAGTTATTGATTGGTTGGTTGATTGATTGATTGACTGACAGATTGATAATCACTTGATTGACTGAGTTATTGTTTGATCGACTGATTGACTGACCAATACTTAGACAGAGGTTTTTATTTCCGTGCTACTAGTTCAAATGGAACATACACACGAAATTACACATGATTAATATAATTTCCAGTAACAAATAGAATCTACTTAAGAAACGAATCAATTAGTTGCCCTGCGGAAGTCTATTGAAAAAGCCAAAACACTGTCAAAGAGTAAATAACAGTTTATTCATTTTTGTTTTTACGAATTATAGTTGATTCCATAACACTGAAGGATTGATGCGGTTTAAGTTTTCGCCAAGGAACGCACTGTACACTTACCGAAAAGACTGTACCTCGCATTTCTTAAAACCCGTCAGCTGCGCCAATGTGTAGAGAGTTGAAACCTGGTAATTCGCATACGCTGTGTTACTAAAACGAGGCTTGAGCTCCTTAAGAGAACAGGAGTGTCATATGGTCCGGCACTTAACTTTTAGGTAATAGAACAACGTGGAAATAGAAGGGGATAATACATAGGTCTAGACTAGACATACTGTGAGTAACACCAGAAGCTGCTTCTGGTAATATAACACCTATTTGCACAAAGATAAGATGGTGGAAACGAGCAGCCGGACAAACAAAAGAACAAACACAGATGGTGAAAACAGCAGACTGACAAGCAAACGAATGTCTACAACATAAAGAGAGGACGATTACATCGTAACGTATCTTAGATTGCATCACAAGATGATCCGCTCTCCCCCCATGTTTAACATATGTTGAAACCAAACACTCCATACTTACACCAATCTGTATTTTCTCAGCAAAGTTTAAGAACTCGAGAGATTCAAAGTCTTCCAATTTCTTCGTAAACACGACGCTGGTTATATTAAAAACGACTGTGTACTTGGTATCTACATGTGAGAAACAGTGGACATTTTAGTGCGAGAAGGAGACATTAGTATAAAGTATGTTTTGAAAAACTCATTTAAAATAAACGTGTATTGCGGTACAACACGCACAAAGGATACAGCTATACCCAAAGCTACCGTTTTCAGCATTTCTTAGATCAGGCTAGAATTTGGAAACTCATATCGATTCAGCATTATCTGGCCCACAAAAGGATCGGAAAGTGTGTACTCCATTTCGAAAATCTTAGAAGTTAAAATGAAAGCGAAAACTGATTATTCTAAAATTTTGCGACTTTTTCTTGAATCTCGGGAACCGAATTTTGTTGTGTGGAGAGAGCTGAAGGAAGAATGGACGAACTGTATAATAGCATATGGCACAAATTAAGCTCTATCAGCCACCTTAAATTCTAATATAGTGCTCCCCATGCAAGATGAAACTTATTTGGTAATTATAAAGCATGAAACAAGTTATTAAGCTCATTAAGAAAATTTTTCTCTGATAGCTTACCTGGACTTGCTATCCCACCAGACGCTCCGGGAATCGATTGTCTTTCTACAAATAAAGCAAACGGACAGTATTGGTGTCAAGAAGGGTATGTAACCTCTCAAAATATATCTTTTACCCGACTGCTCCTAAACTGTTCTAATAAGGAAGAATATAACTTGCTTCTTTGTTTTCGATGGAAGGTAGCGTTTATAATGTAACAGAAATAGTAACAATAACAACCGTAATATCAGTCGGTTTAATAAGATACAGTATTTTGAGTTACACAAAATAATTTTCATCCAAGCCGGATACTAAAAATGCAAAAACGAATTTGAAATATAAATTGGTAGATATGCCTTTTGTGATCTAATCTAATCTAATCTAATCTAATCTAATCTAATCTAATCTAATCTAATCTAATCTAATCTAATCGGCTAATCTGATCTAATCTAATCTAATCTAATCCTGTCTAATTTAATCTAATCAAATCTAATCTAGCCTAGCCTATCTTATAGCCTATCCTAACCCAACCTGACACAACACAACACAACACAACATGACATAACAACGCATTACAACGTAACGTAACGTAAACGTAACATAACACAACAAAGCAAAACGTGACATAACATAATATAACATAGCAAAGCATAATGTAACAAACATAACATAACATAACATAACATAACATAAAATAGCATGTTATAGCATGACATACAGTAACATAACTACAACAAAAAAAAGAAAGTGGCAATACATAACAAAACAAAACTGTTCCAAAAGTTGTTACTCAATAGAAATCCAAACAGTTTCCATTGGAACACTGAACTGGTCACTTAATACGATACGAACTGTAAGCTGTGTATTACCAAACAATGCAAACTACAGTGCATAAAATATTTACATCACCTTAACTACATTTACCTGCAATGTTAAATAACGGTTTACTTACTTTGGCCGTCTTCATCCATGTATACTTCGCGGTCGATTAAGGCAAACTGGGACGTAATTTGTTCTGATGCATGCGCTTTGACTGGAGTGCATAATTCTCTGCTGTAGCACGCAACAGAGTAACAGTATTTTCCGGCAATGAAAGCCGCGTCACAGCGTGGGTCCGAGCAACATAGGCCGATACAAATTTTTATGTCACTAATGACCCCACGGGTCTTGAACTCACCCGCCATCTGTCCGTGACGCAGGGTCACGTCATGTTTTATATCCTTGTAACGACACTTTGGGTCACGCAAGAATTTTTGCACTGATTCCAGTGTAATCTTTGATCTATGAAGAGGATTGTTGCGTTTCATTTCAGCCTTTTTCGACGCTCGTTTTGACCTAGACACAAAAGCCACAGTAGGATCCAGCTCCGAGATGTGAGCCGGAATCACGCCACAACTTGCATCATTGTGACAGTGTAACGTGTAACACGTCTTCCGGAGCATGAGAGAAAGGTCACACGCCTTTTCTGTACAACAGTAACGTATACAGGTCTCAACGTCTTTGACTTTGCCATAGTCCGTAAACTCCCCTGCCTTCAGTCCATTCCTAAGTGTTACATTGTGTAGAATACTCTTTGCTAAACAGCTCGAGTCGTGTGAATCAAACCGAACTCCAAGCAGCCCTCCTTCGGAAGAGGACTCCCCATTCCTGTTCTCGAGAAGACTTTCAACTGAAGAGAGACTCGTTGTCATTTCTTTCCCATTATCTCCTTTTAGTGCAAGTTTGAAGTTTTTCTTTGCCGGCGTTTTGACGCCTAGCCCCAAATTGTTTAAGAGCAACGCAGTTTGCACTGAATTATGATTATCTTTCCAAAAGTGCGTTTCGTTCAAACTAGGAAGCATCGAGGACTTGTTGGTTTCACCGTTAGAGTTTTGGATCGATTTTGCGCTATGGCTTATTTTCGTGGTTTCATAAAGTGATTTGTCTTGCTTTGTTGAGTTTGTAATGTGAATTTTATGTGTCTTGTTACTTTGCTTGTTGGAGGTTTTCAACATCGAAGCCGTACTGCTTTGGTTTGTTTTCATAAACTCGTCCAGTTTGTTGCCATGCGTCTTTGCTGCTATTTTCATGCCAGCAGAACTACCTATTTCATTAAGACCACTACCTTTATTTGGTAAATCATTTGCGACATTTTTTTCTTGAATGTGCGCGATATTTTTTCTTATTGGATCGTGTGTTTGGTTGGGCGCAATTTGTTTGTGCGAAGAGTTGTTATAGTCTACATCTTTTCGATTGCTTTTAAACAGCGGGATGCTGGAATGCACCACCTGCGTACCAACTACTTTGTTTGCAGTTGTAATGCCTCCAGTAGAAGAGGAATCCTGAGACTTATTTTTTCTTGCATTTTCAATGTCGTATCCACTACTACTACCAGACATTTCTTCAACCACACCATAGTGTTTCTGTTGTTTGAGTTTGTCTCCCGTTAACTCTTCGTTGCTGTTATTAACTTTCTGAACGTTCGATCTGGAGTCGAAACTAGAGTTTCTTATTCTATTTTCACTGTTATTTCCATTCACAAAGCTATTAGATACATTTTCCTTCACGTTAGATATCTTTTCTCCTTTTCCCGAGGCAATGTGCTTTGAAGAATACGGGTGATGCTGCTTTATTTCCTTTGCCCGAAGTCGCAAGCTACCGTCGCTCCTCAGAGGGTACATGACTGCAGTGTGGTACTTTGATGGGCCAGCGGTATTCAACCTGCAAAGCTTGTAGCTGTAGCATTGAACATTGTAACAAATGTCATCAACAGTAAACGCCACGTCACAAGTTCTGTCTTGACAGCAGGCAGTCCCACACATTTCTTGGCTTTCCACCTTTCCAATTTTGATGAAAGTTCCGGATTCTATGCCCCCGAGCAGAGTTGAGTTATTGTGCGGTAAGGTGAAATGGCATTCTGAATGGTCAGCGGTTCTTGTGTGGCGGTTACGATGTAATCTCGCTTCAGTGCCAGAAAGTCCTAACAACAGACCACAGAAAAATATTTGTAAATGCGTCTATGGTAACAATATCAATATCAATATCAGTATAACCCCAGAGGACCGAAAGCATATAGGATGGAAAGCTGAGCACTTGAACTTTAGCGGGAAAGCAGGTCAACCAAGTGTTCAACCCTCGACCAGGCCGGGGATCGAACTCGGGACCTTAGGGTTGGGAAGCGGAGGTCTTACTAATGAATCTTCCCCTCCGTTTTAGCTGTCAATTATAGAAAAGTAGTTCTGAAACAAGCGAAGTCTTAAAAAACGGTTTGTCCTATTGTCGTACTTGCTACATATGCTCCCACTCTGCAATACTAAGGGTTATTGTTTAACGAAAATTAGCGAAGCTTTTGAGCGCTTCTTTTTTGTTGCGTCTGGCTGAACCGACTGGTCAGAACTGGTTCTGGGGAAAGAGCGGGAGTCTGGTAAGTTATCAGTAGCGGGAAAACTGTACATGCGCGCCTAAATTTCTTTCGGGCCAGGCAGATCCGGAATATAGAAAGCGCCGCGATCCAACGCTATATTTTTCTGTCAGTTTGTCGTTCTTAAAGCACATATGCATTTTACTGATTCAATTTCATTGATTTTAGAGTATCGCGGCATATACTGCAGGTAAATATGACTAAAAGTCAAAGTTATGCAGATCTCTAACCAAATAAATGGAGAAACGGCTCCGAGCTGAGTAACCACCGGTGTTATTGTACTTCATGTTCTGCTTATGCAACATCTAAATCAGGCAAACTGACGCGAGTCGATAGTAAACACTTTAAAACTCTTAAATCAAATGGTACATTTGATCTGTTCAAGCATGAAACTGGTGGAATAAGTCCAGAGGGCAAAATACTTGATATTAGCGAAGTTCTACAGGACAGCTATAATAGTTTACAAAGCATACAATTACAAAGTGCCGCCGACAAACGATGCAAAGCCGACAACTTTGACCAACTAGAGCTAGCCAATTAATTAATGTTGAGCATTTCTTTATAACAAAAACGAACTAGTTTGGATCTATGTAAAAACAATCAAAATAACATAGTAGATGTGTTCGTTTCGGATCACTGGAGAAGTTCTTAATAGTTTCTTGTCAAGTGCAACTCAATTTTGCGTGAGAGGATTGTGAAACATCACCGGTGATTTTGTTTGTACAGGCGTGACTCCGAAACTGGTACCAGCTCAGATCCTAACGCTTCGGCGCTTTTTTACAATGTACGTGCCGAACCAGTGAAGGGAACCTAATATCTGTTCCAATACTACTGTCGAGATAAATCCTCCTTCTTAGGTGATAGTTACGTGGTTAACGATTATTCGCTTTAAAACTCAAAATTACTCAAGACATTGTTATGGGATGGCTGAGGCGAAAATTTGTTTTCTACCAACACTGTACTTTACAACGAGTAGTTTACAAAATTTAGAATACGCGCCTTAAACTTTGTACAATGTTATAGGAACATATAGCCGAATTAAATCAGTTTTAGATATATCACAAAACAAACATTGTACCTCCAGTTCAGTGGCATACAATGAAACATTGCTGGTAGAGCTGTCGTGTTTATAGTTTGGTGTTGGGGTGGTTGTAGAATTTGAATGCGCTACCCACCATCTTATTTACTATTACTCTTATTGTACCAATGTGTGTCGACCTTCTCCGGAAAATAGTAATATTAGTGTTGTTTAAAGTAAAATTTAATTTCACGTTTTACTAAAGTCAAATATGAGAGAAGGGAGGAGTGGGTTGCAAATTAAGATAAGGGATCCCACACAGCTTGCTATGTATAAGCCCTGTACTGTCGTAATGTGAAACACTCGCTTCTTGTATCTGTTTGTGTAGCTCGAGAATGCTTTTTAACTATTACATAGATAAATAAAACGATTCGTGTCCGAGTAAACGGGACGGATTCATTTGTGAAGTGAACGATGATCATTTTGTAGTGGTTTGATTCTGAAGGAAATGACACCTGTTCTTGTGCTCTCTGACCTATGCTAACAAGCCGTAGCTGAAATCGCTGGGGGCTAAGATGGCTTCATCATAAAGTCACAGTAACAAAGCGGAGTTATAATCGAGCAGTCT